>LUCG01253906.1:0-17816 GCA_001633085.1 Carthamus tinctorius
GTAAAAAAGGAAAAAAATAAAAAATAATAAAAAATAGCCGTTGATTAGATGACCGTTGGAGAGGGGGTGGGGGGTGGGGTGTTGGGTTTGAATAAGCCGGCAAGGGGATACCGACGATGGCCTTACCTATTGCGGTACCGGTTAGGCGTGGCGGTGTTACCGCCGGTACCGCCACCGGTACCGCTCCCTTACCGACCGGCCGCGGATGGCCTNTGGCCTAAGCTAGATAAATTAATTAAAGGATAAAAAGGTGATTTGATGAAATAAAAAGTGTAATAATTTTGTATGTCTAAAAATAAGTGTCATTTTCTGTTATAAAGACTTATTTTGATAAAAAAGGAATATATTTTAGAATTTTTTTCAATAATATATATCTCAACAAACTTTCACATTTAAGTAAGGGTTTGGTTTCTGAAAATGTATGTAAGTTATCACATCTTGCTATTATGTATATCAAAATTTGAAAACTACCATTTAATGTATTGAAATATCAAAACTTACTATTTAGTATAGTGGGAAACTTGTTTGGTAGGTACCAGATAATTTTCTTATTTTGATTTTTTAATAATAAATTATTAGAGTAAATTACAGATTTGGTTCTTAAGGTTTGACAAAATGGTCAATTCATTACCCAATCTGATTTTCTTTTTTCTTTTTCTCTGATTCTTTAACTTTCATAAAGTATAAATATGAAGAACATCTTCATCTTCTTGATAAAAACTTTAAGATCTAAATCAACCTATAACTTAAAATCAAAACCCTTAAATCTAAATTGACTATTGCTAAAACCTTCAAGAAAATGCAAATCCATATACCCTAAAATCTATAAGAAAATCAAACCAGATCAAGATGCATATCCAAAAACGAAAATGTAAGTCACAAAACCTAAAATCTTCCAGATTTGTGGTTTCTTCCAAAGCTAGAAAATGTAAGTCACAAAACAAAACATAGAGAAGAACCACATGCAACCTCCCCCTCAGGCGACCTCCCCTCCATTTTCTAGTAAGCAAGCGGCTCCATCAAACCCATAAACCGTCGGCACCCTCCATTGATTAGGGTTTCGATTTCAAATTAGAGGAAGATGGTCGACGACGGTTTTTGGTGGAGTTTCCGGTGAAAGTGGAGGAAGATGTTTTGGTGGAGGAAGATCTATGTATTTTGTCCATATCTGTGTATGTTTTTTCCCAATTTGTATCAAGGATTTCACAATAATTCTGGTCAAAATCGAACCTACAAGTGCCAAAGCTTTTGTTGTTTGTATCTTTTGTGTTTTGATCGTTAATTGGACCAGAAAAGCACAACAAAATCTCTAGTCCAAACGATCTAGATATCGAAATTTTGAAGAAAAAAGAAGAAGAAATTCAACGAAACTGTGTTAGATTTTATCCGATTGCCTCGATTTTAGCAAAATTCATGTTCTTAGTATCCGATTGCCTCGATTTAAGAATATCCTAAATCAAAAACCATAAATCTTTGAATTGTTAGGGACTTGGTATCTACACAAACCACTTTTTGAATATATGTCAACATCAGCCTTAATGCAACATTTTCACAAAAATAGGATGCACTAAAAAGGAGCCGTTTGTTTGCATTATCAAAAGTATCTCTCCTAATTACAAGATGACAACTATCTCATGCCATCAATGCATGTGAGACTATAAATAGTAGAAGTCATGCACCATACTTCTAACGCTTTCAAGCTCTTTGATAAGTTGTTGAATTCGACAGTGTTCTCTTACCTCTAAAGTTCATTACTTTCTTAGTGTTTAAGTTGTGCTCCTATTTTAGTTCTCCTAGTGTTTAAAATTGTTTCAGATAGCTTGTTAAGTTGTTTGTTTTCTAAGTGTAATTCTTTGTGAAATATTTTAATAGAAGAATTTTATAAAGTTTGAATCGGGTTATTATAAATGTCAAAAAAGAGAAAAGATGAACAATTTGTTCAAAGTCAAAGAGGAGCTATCAATCAATTTATCATGAAACAAACATCGGAATCCCTAAGTAATTGAGAATCACAACAAGTAGAGCAAAATGTGTTTGAAGAAAATTTAATATATAATCCAACAAAAAAATTATAGGACCACATTTATGTCTTTGTACTGAGCCTCCAAAATGTAAGGGTCGGCCTTGACATTAACAATTACTACAAACCAATTTCCTATTATAAAAGTTATACTTACAACCACTACAATTTCTAAATTAGGAACCTACATGGTGAATTAGAAAGTCTTTAGAAAGTGTTTGAGTGGATGGTCTAATTGTTATTTGAATTTGAAAAATAATTTATTCTTAGCCTCGTTTATGGTTTTATTTGAATTTGAAAAACTAAATAACAGATAACGAACATGTTATATAATTATTCTTTTATTGATTTATTGTATTTGTTATTGATCTATTAATTAATATATCAATCAAGGAATAATATATCTCTTTCATTTTGTATATGTGTAAGGACTTTATTTCAAAATTTTATATGTTCAAAAAAGATGAATCACTTAAAATGTGAATGTTGTTTTTTTCAAGGGTTAATTTCATATATGCCCTTCTTAATATTTAAAATATCATATTTACCCAACCTTAACTACAAATATCATATATGTCCTTTTTAACTTATCAAAATATCATATTTACCCAAATAACAATTTTTGTTAGTTTTTAATCATTTTAAATCAATTTTAATAATAAAAAAATACTTGAATGACTATTATACCCTTTAAAGTCTCTTTTGATTTGGGTCACTTCCTTTATGGACTTAACAAGGTTTATGAACATCGGAATTGCGCCTTCTTCGACTACAAACCGCTTGGTTTCTTCAACTCCACGAGGTTTTTGAGAACCCCACATGCCAAACCAACCAATTGAGCACCGTTTTCAGACTCATTAGCAGCAATCATTAACAATGCAGTGACACCACCATGAGCTGAGACTGCCCAATTGTTATCAGAATGAGTTGTGCATTTCATCAAACACCTGGTGGACACTTTTTTGCTCAAATGGCTACCACTCTCTAAAGCTCTAATTAATAGAGCAACGATCCCAATTGAAGTTAAAACACCTTTATATGAATCAAACCCACAAATCATATCCAAAGATTTCAATGCCTCTTTGTGAATTCCCATTTCTTTAGAACCCAGAAACTCCACCAAAACTAAAACAAGCCCATCAATCTCCATTGCAATCTTTACACACCTATCATCTTCTTGAACCATTTCATTGAAACAAATCAACGCACGTTCCTTCATCTCGTTGCTGCCAATTTTTAACCTTGTTAACAAATCCTTGATATAGAAACCGATGTGTCTCTTGAAGCCGTGGCCCAGGTCTTGCAACGACAATGGCGTAATGCCCTTTTGATGAAACCCCGTGGAAGATAATTCGGATAATTCCTTTATATGGTGGTTGAATTTCACGCAAATTATGTCGAGATCACTCTGCATTAACAATTTCCCGTTGTAGAAAAGATCAATGCATTTGCAAGCCAATTTGGTGGTGAATTCTGACATTTCTTCAATGACTTGAATGATGCCGGAGCAAAATGGGTGTTCACCGGAATTCTGAATTTTCGGTGACAAAAGGGGGAGAATCTCGTTTAGCTTGTTTCTAATCAATTTCCATCTTGACCAAAAGACTTTGATCGAGCTTGAGGATGATTACAGAAGAGATCCGATCAATGTATCTTGCTGGAGTCTTGAATTTCCAGCATGCATTCCGACGACTTGGGTTTTATCTTCCACCATTTCAGCCTATTTTCCGGTAGGTTATGAAGTGACTTCTGGCAAATTGCTGGGGGATTTGCAGCTGAATCAGAAGAGTATTATTATGGGTATAATAGTCATTAAGTTGTTTTTATTATTAAAATTGATTTAAAATAATTAAAATATAACAAAAATTGTTATTTGGATAAATGTGATATTTTGATAAGTTAGAAAGGGTATATATGATATTTGTAGTTTAGGTTGGGTAAATATGATATTTTCAGTTTTAATAAGGGCATATATGAAATTAACCCTTTTTTCAAAAACTTTTCCTATTACATACAAAATATCATACATTAAATGTTTTGTAGAGGACTAAAATGTATATTGATAATAGTACAGGGTTAGTTTTTGACATGAACCTAACATTCTAATGAATAAATGAAACCTGTAGAACAAATGAAGATTTTGGCTGCAAAACCCTTTCCAGAATCAGAATCCTTCAAACACCACCAGAAATCAGCAAACAGCAATGCCCAGTAGTTGCAGCATCCGAGCTCTATGGATTCTCAACAATCAAGATACCGTCGTCTTCTCTCGGTAATTTCCATTAATCAACTACTAGGGTTTCATGTTTCTTTTTTTTACTCTAACAGATCCAATTTCTTCCTTTTGTTGAATTGCTAACTTTGATTATATCAACTTCATCATCACAATGTTTATTTCATTTACTGGAACTCATCAGGAGGTTTTCCGTTGTTGAGAGACGTTGGAGTGTTGCTTGTAACAAGGCAAATCAACAAGATTCTACTACTGTGTTGTTATCGTCTCTTCCCACGGATTCGGAGCTAGCTGCTGCGTTTGTGGACCGGAAAAAGAGGTTTCCGTAGCATGAGATTTATTGTTTACTTGATGCACAAATTGATTTGAATTTGATTACATATTTCACATATTAAGGGTTCATGATGCTGCTACTTTATTATCTAGCTTGGCATTCTTATAATTATTAGAGAAATAGCAAGACATTTGGTGTTATGATTGTAATAAGACCAGATCATGATTTGAGTTCACAAGAGTCTGTAGCTTCAAGTGGACAGAGTGTATACTTAAGATTAACTGTTAGTGGAAAATAGATTGATTGTAAGTAGATCAAATTTGGATCTTGTGAAGCAGGTGTAACTTGTTTGGAGAGATAGGCATGGCAGTCATCAGTAGTGATATGGTATAATGTAATATAATCAATCTTTAACTGTTGATGAGGGGTACGTTAAGGCTTTCTATAAAGGGGATAAGGAACGGAAGGGTGCTTGTAGTTTATTTGCCGGCATATTATTCTTCAGTCTTAAGTGTGAACCAACTTGCTCACATATAGTGGTTGTTTGAATTTTGATTGCTTCACACTCATGATTCATCTAACTTTAGAAATCCCCTTAAGTGAGGCATGTACTGTACTCCAAAAGAGTTCCAGGGCGACAAAAATGAGTCATGAAAAGAATGTAAAGATTAAGTGGGTCAAATGATTCTTATGTGCCTGGTGATATGAAACCTCTTGACTTGATACTACTAAATATGAGCTTTTGATTCCGGATCTTTTTTACTGAGTTTTAGATGCTCTGATGGAGATCCCACAACACATAGATCTCGTAAGTTTTTATAAGGGAGTTATCATAGATAGATGTTTAAAATGCCTTTAGGGTGCGTTTGGTATGGTTGCCACGAGAAGACCAAAACTTGTTGTCCAACGTTTTGTGCGACTCTAAGACTGGGACATGACAGGACCAAGTGGGACAAAAATGCCTTTTTTTGTCCCACCAAGATAGGTGGAACAGAAATCAGGGAGATGGGACAAGATTGGTAAATTATTAAACTACCCATGTCAAAATAAAACCCTAAAACCTTGCAGTTCTTTCACCCACCTACCTCACTCTCGCCCTGCGTACTTCCTTACGTTACTTGGTAAATTGTTCATATACATGTTATATGCATAATGTGTAAGCTGTCCGTTTTGGCACTGTAACCGATTTGGCTACATAATGCAGGGAAGGGTCCGCACATGGGTATGGAATACGGGTCAAACAATCAATTCAAGGATCAGATTCATGGGTTGATGATCCAATGATGCGTCATATTGTAAGCCTTCGTGTCAAGAAAGAAGAAGATGGGGAAGACCATGTATTTTGGCCATTAATTTTGCACGCCAAGGGCCAATACTACATCCTTGTACTGCCCTTGGTTGAACCTGATCATTTGAAAGCATACAGCATATTATGTAGGAGGCCTGATTGTGGCAATGCCGTTGGAGTTGATGGCAGTTTGTCTTCCGTCTTGCTTCAACTTCCATGCATCACAGGGTATGGTAAGTTGCCTGCAAATTTAATTTTTAGAGGACTTCCCAGCCAAGTATATTTGGCTTTGCTTTGTTCAATAACCATTTCATTTATGGTCGCAGGCTCACAATCTCTAAAAGGATTAGCTTATATTATCTTGATAAAATTAAATATTTTTGACCTCACTGCACTAATTGGTGCTTCATTGCATCCTGTGTAGACATGGATATTTTGCTTCTTTTTGTAACTTGCTCAAGATATTTCTTTTTGCTTTCAATAAGTCAAATCTCTTGTGATGCCCTGCATCTTGAGTACCGCTTTAGAATTTATGCCTTGTTGTGTATCATGTTTAACTTGAAATTTATAAGCACTTGACTCAAATTGATAAAAGAGTATCAATTATTTTTTTCTCCAATTTCCTTGTTTTTCTAAAATACCTTTTCCACAATCTTTTTCAATGGCACATACTCCACTGTAGACCTATAGATAAGTAAGTTTTATTATTTATTTTGTTAAGGTGGTGTGTGTGATGTATAAGCATATAACACACAATAATAATATCTCTGAACAAAAAGTTGTACTTGAATGCTCTTACGTAAACATGCAAAAGAGAGCTACCTCCTGGTGACTCATGAAAGTCCAAGCAATTCGAAGTTTCACCCAATTTGCCTGGAAAGGTCCTTGCGTAACCTGGCTGCACGTATTATGAGTAGTAATTAACACTACTTTTAATTATTCAGATGACATCATAAACGATATCACGTCAGATATCATATATTCATATAATGGAATCTCTGATTTCTGTCACTTAATATATAATAGAAAATGGTGCTTAAAGCTCGTTTTAGTGCCATGATATCGATGTTAGAGCCCTGCATATGTTTAGCTGCATCAGTTGAGTTCCAACAGTTGTCTTTTTCAATGTTAGATAGTATTCCCTTTTACCAAGGCATCACATTTACATCCCTGAGGCCCTGACAAGTTATAATTGTACTTGCTTGGAGTTAAATTTAGATGGGACCTTGGTGGTGCTTATGGAGTTGGAGCCTTGGAGGTTTGGTTTTTGATATTTGATAGCATATGTTAACTACAAGTATGCAGTATCCAATATGCAACTGGTTCATTCCTAGCATTAAGTATATGTCACCTAGTAATGTCCTTTTCTACCATTGACGTTAAAAAGTTTGATCTTTCTGTACAGGGCATTCATGGTGGCGCATGTTTTAGGTGACATTGTTACATCAGATATCCCAGAACCTGAAGTAGTTGTAAGCGCATCACCTTCTGTTGGAGGGTTATTGGATTCCTTAACTGGAAGTATTGGCATTTCTGCAAGACCAAAACCTGTAGCAGCACCAGTTGCAGCCTCCACTAATTCTGGCACCGTTGCTGGTGGTTCTGGTTCATTAGACTCTCCAAAAATTGGCCCCAGGAACCCGGAAAAAGATGCACTTCGAAGTTTCATCAGTACTGCAATGCCCTTTGGTTCGTATTTTAGTTTCTATTTTTTTAATTTATTTCTAATCTCAAATATGTATGTTTAGTGTGTCTTAGTATGCTTCCTATTATCCCCCCCCCCTGGAATGGTAGAATATGAATGACAAGACACATTATTCTTTGGACTATAAAACAACCTCAACTCTCAAGGATGAAATTATAATTTAAAATTTTGGAAAAAATAAGTGGGTCTGTTACTCAAAAAAGTGTACAATTTTCTTGAAATAATAATACCTTTCTACTCCTAGTCTTCTCATTTTTTTCATGCTCTCTGCCTGAGTCTTCCTGCAGATAAATAGCATTACATGTCATGTCTTAAACTGCTTATTACATGGCTCCTATAACATGTTTCAGTCTTGCTACATGTAGCTATCAATTATGTTTATGATTACAAATTTACAAGTTACAACTGTTCTAAATTTGGAAGACCCTGAATTGTTTTAACTTTGAAGTTAACAAAAAATTATTTGCCTCAACAATTGTTTGGAAAAAGGTTGTAAAATTGTAATTACTTTATTCTTCTTCTCATGTCCTTTCATATGACTAGCTTTCTTATACTCCTCTTCCAAATGCTAAAGGAAAACCAGCAAGGAGCCGTTTGGTTTGATGGAAGGGTTTTGAGGGATTTTCATCTCATGGAAGGATTTGGAATTGGAGGGATTTGGAATTTTTGGTGTGTTTGGTTTGTAGGAATTGGAATGAAATTGAATTCCAAATCCCTCCGAATCCTATCCAATCCTACAAACCATATGGGACCTAAAAGAATTTATGATTGTTATATTTTGTGAATGCCAGCTTATATTTAAATTAACATTGCATGAAGCTGAAGATTGGCAGAAAACAGCCAATTTTAATGGATCAACCCTTTTTTTTCCTGCTCCTAGTATAACCAAACCAAACGAGTAAGGGAGCAAACTACATAAACTAAGAATGAAAAGTTAGATATGAGTAAGTAATAGCAATACAAACAGAAATAGATAAAAACAGGTATGCTAAATTTTGAGAAATTAGAATCTAGCTGAGTAAGCCACATTTGTAAATGAGAAGCAAGTACAAGAAAACCATAACCAAAGCGAGATAGAATAAACATGTTAGTGATGGCCGAATTTATCACCTAAATCAAAATTATTTGTTTTTTTTTTCGTTTCTTTCCCATTTTTCTTAAGATTCTATTTCATCTATTCCACTCGTGACCAGGTTGAGTATTATTTAGTTACATGCTACTTGACTTGTATATAGGTACACCCTTGGACATCAGCTACCCCAATATTTCTGCTATTAGGACCAGTGGCTTCTCATCAGTTGATGTGCCTCCTCTAGACAGCAAGCAACCAGCTTGGAAACCATATCTCTTCAAAGGAAGACAGAGGCTAATATTCACAATCCACGAGATTGTCAATGCAACAATGTACGACCGAGATGAGATTCCCGACAGCTTATCGATATCTGGGCAAGTGAACTGTCGTGCAGAATTGGAGGGGCTGCCTGATGTCCTGTTTCCACTGAAGGGGTTAAATAGTAAGCGGGTCGAGATATTATCATTTCATCCTTGTGCTCAAGTTCCTGAACAACAAGGTGGCGATAAACAGTCTGTGATGTTTTCACCACCACTTGGTAATTTTGTCTTACTACGCTATCAAGCATATTGTTCCTTAGGAATTCCGATTAAGGGATTTTACCAGCTTTCCATGGTCTCGGAAAATGAAGGCGCCTTCTTATTCAAGTTATCTTTGATGGAGGGTTATAAGTCCCCGTTAACAATGGAATTTTGTACGGTAACTATGCCATTCCCCAGAAGAAAGGTATTGGCGTTTGAGGGGACACCTTCTATTGGAATTGTTTCCCATACCGACCACTCTGTTGAATGGAAAATTATAACGAGCGGTCGTGGGGTTGGTGCGAAGAGTATTGAAGCAACTTTCCCTGGAACTGTGAAGTTTGCGCCATGGAAAAGTCAAAGGCCAGCCACATCTGGGTCTGTCCAAGGGATTGTAGCTGATGAAGACAGTGATACAGAAATAGAGTCGGCAAATAATATGGTTAATGTAGAGGAATATTTGATGGAGAAAATGAACAAGCATCTTCCAGCAGTTGATTTAGAAGAGCCATTTTGCTGGCAGGCATACAATTATGCAAAGGTATGTTATTTGTCTTCTGTTTTGATTTTCCCATGTTAAGGATTATTTTCTTTTGTTACACCAATTATCTAGCTTTAATTTTCATGTTACAACTTAAAACTCAACATTAGTAGGGGTGCAAAAACCTGATCCCTGAAATCCCGACCCGGCACGAAAATAGACAAAAATCCCCGAAACCGAAATATCCGATTGTTGATCAGGGTTGGGGCGGGTGCGAAAATCGTTCCCCCGAAACCTGAAAAACCCGTCCGAAAAACCCGATTTTTTGAAGAATTGTTTTTTTTTTTGACTTTTGGTATTAGTATTTTGTTATTTTGGACCTTTGGTAGTTGGTACTTTAGTAATTTTGGTATTTAGATGTTATCATGTTAATTTGATCAACTTTTTGTATGGTATTTTTAGTTTGGTACTTTAGTAATTTTAGTATTTTTGGTTTGCGTATTTTTTTGAACTTTGAAACAGGGAAAAAAAGTCAAAAAATTCGGGTGACCCGAATATCCGACCCGAAATCCCCGAACCCTCGAATATCAGATATCGGGGCCTCCAATTTCCACCAAAACCCAACCGGGTTTTTTGGTTTTCGGGGCCCGACCCACCTGATACTCACCCTTAAGTTATATTAGTTTGTACATCTTGCTTACCGTGTGTGTATTTGCATGCATTTATGGGCACATATGAATATGTATTGACATTGCAGATTGATATTATATGACAGTTATATGCTCACATCTATCTCTATATCTATATGATATTAGTTATATGAACAGTTATCTGCGATATTGTTCGTCAAAGTTTCCTGCTCTCATTTTTGATTTTCTCCCAGACACCAGAACTGTCTTGCATTTTACGCCTGGGTCAAAAGAGGAACACTGTTCTCTTTCTTTTTTCTGTAGTTTCAATCAAAACAAGTGGGTTGGTTTCTATTATCCTCGTATCGACAAAGTTCCCTCTCTTCGTTCGTGATCATGTTTGGTGAAAGGGAGCGCAATTGTGCAAAGGAACTTGTTTCTTAGGAAATGGATTGCAAACATGCTCAATATCGTTTAATTGAATTTTCTACTCTAACTCCTTGTGTGAAAAGAATAACCTCCGGTTGCTGCTAGCCCTGTTTGGCCATATTACTTGCCATCTTTCTTCTTTAGCTTCCAGAAGTTGCAATGCCAAGTTGGAGCTTGAAATAATAGCGATAATGATCTCTCTGAGGTTGTCCTCTGTAGGCATACATATTGATGTCTACCCAATTCTCCACCTCCCATATTTTATGTTATAGGTAAATAGAGGATAGACTGAATGACCAACATTGTGGTATTATTTGTAGTTTGAAGTTGCAGATTATATTAGAATAAACAGGCTTGTTATATATGCTGTTGATTGCGGTGCTATGGCAAAGAAAAGGCAATTGAAAGTCTAAATGGACTTTTACTTAAATTGGCCCAGAAAAAAGGGCTAAGAAAAGAATAATGCAGTTCTTCCTGAGCATTGGACTCATGGTTGGTGCAAGTAGAGATTAGAGAGGCTTCAACTTGTTGCTATCTCATGCTTTGTAATGACATTCTCTGTTTACTGAATGGCAAAGTGATGTCCGAAGGTTGTGTTTATGCACATTCTACTCAAATCTGTCTTTAATATATTGAAGCATGTTAACCTACAGAAAACTAAGTGTAGCAAATTGTCACAGGTATCTTTCAAGATGGCTGGAACATCTCTATCGGGAATGACAATAGATTCTAAATCTGTAAGTCTACTCCTGATTTTGTATACTGCAACTATGAGAATATTAAACTCTTAATGAGAAGCAGAAACTTTATTTGTATTTCTTTCTTTGATATTGGCTTACTATAGGAAAAGTTATTTCAATTCTATAGTTGAAAAACATGTTTAACTATTAATTTCTTATCATGTTCCTCTTTTCTTTTTCAAAAACCCTCGTTTGGTTAGCCATAAAGACAAGTGGTGTTTCAATAAGCTTTTTTTGTACTTTTTCTGGTTATGCCCCTTAAATTTAATCAATTAATTTTTCAACATGTCCTTTTAGGTCATTTTACACTGTCATCTAACTTATCAGTTAGTTTTTACCACACATCACTTGTTTATTAGCCAACAGCTAGCTTATCAGCTAGTTTGCCAAAAATAGCCTTTGTAATTTTTTCAAGAGAATCTGCATTAGTGTATACAAATTTTCATGAATGGCTTTCTCAGTTTATGTTGCATCTTATTCTTGAGACAGACCAGAGTTTATGAAGATTCTTATGACCGTTTGATATGCAGGTAAATATCTTTCCATCTGCCAGGGTACCTGTGGAGTTTTCAACCCAGGTGATTTCTTTTACGCAACCTCACTCCCATTTTTTTTTTTACTTTCATGACTAAAAGCCCATTTTAAGATCGCCGTTTTGAAACATCATCAAGATCAATGCACTTTAATATCTTGTGAAACTGAATTAAGAACTGGGCCTCCCTTCTCCTTTTTTGATGGTTGAAAATGGAAATAGGATTTTCCACCAAATCTATAGCTACCATTTGTAGGTCAACTGAATGAGTGATATAGACGGGATTTGACAACTAATTTGTGCAAAAGAGGGTTTCTTAACTCACACCAGAGAGGCAAATTAGGTATACAACAACATGCTAGGTGGATGGCTTAAGAGTCTAGTGCCCAGAATGAACCCGATCATGAAAGATATGTGACTCCACAGGGTGGCTGCCAGACTCAAACACTCGCTAGGTTGTGCAAATATATCATCCCGGAACCAACTGTGCTACACACTTGGGATTTGGTTCATAAGTAATGTGTGGGGTCCCTTCTTGGAGCAAATAGTGAATCTCTTTCTTTTATTCCAGGTCCACTCTGGGGATTACATCTTGTGGAATACATTAGGAAAAGTCCCTGTGGCTGCTACACCAAAAAACTGAGATGTGATGATGATGCAGCAAAACTGACAACTTGTGATCCATCCTGCAAATGTTTGAAGTACAAGGTGAGTAGAACACAAGCGAGGTGCACGATTTCCTTTTCTTTTGTGTATTGATATGGGGTTCGGTTCAAACTCGACACAAACAGTGTGCAACTTTTGTTTACTTCGTTCCCTTTTCAACATGGACGTCGATCTTTTCAATTTTATCTGTGAGAATATGTGGAAGTGGAACCCATTAGCAACTTGTTTGCATATGAGTGGATTCTAGAGAGAACTCATTTTGTAGCTACTATCAATGTTACCATCAAATTCTTTCTTATAATCTTCTTAAAAAAGTTATGCTCGGAAATAAAAAGCATTGTTTGTTTACATTAGGAACCGAATGTATTCTTCACGCCATTGGCTAGTTCACAATAGAGAAAAACATCTCTTTCAAACAACATTATTCAAGCATGTCGTTAAGCTCCACTTTTTTTTTGACCTATAGCAACTCGAGCAATAACCTCAACCAATCGGTTGCTGCCAGGCGTACCACATTAATGTAACAAAATTCGTGGTCTTTTCCTGTTAATATAAAGTAACCTCCACCAAAGCATGCACACACGTTTTCATTCTCTGGCTTTTACGATGGTCGGCTTCTGATAATTGGTCGATGGTAAAGGACGTTGTTCCAAGAAATCATTTCCGTTTGATTGGTGCATCTCTGGAGTAGCTTGTGATTTCTGAGAAAAAGGAAGGACACCACCGTCTGTATCTTGAGTAATGTCTGAAACAACCGATTGGAACATATCGGAAGTGTCTGATTTCTGCGCAAGATGAATGGGGCCACCTTTTGGATCTTGAGTGAAGTCTGAAACGACCGATTGGAACATCTCCGACGCTGGAGGAGACACGGGTTTGTGTGAAACAGGTATGACGCCACCCTCTAGAGTAATGTCTGATTTTAATAATCTTGGTTGGATGCTAATTCCATCGGCTTCATTAACATCTGACTATTGCAATTGGATCTCATTCGTTAGTTATACAACAATCTCAGTAACATTGAGAATTCAATTATTTTTATTACAATTCTTACATTGGATAAGCCGTTAATGTGTACAACGATGATTGTTATATCGTCTGTTCGATTCTCATGTTCTAGCCATAACTTGTACGATTCTGCACTAACTGCACCACATGCTCTTCGAGGATCTATATATCTGTCGACCTACACAATAAATGCGGTAATAGGAAATATAGTTGAAATTTGATTATAAATCCATAAAATTGATATCAAGCTAATCGTAGGTCTTCATGAAAACAACATTACTCTTTGAGATAGGGGATATGGACATTTACTGTAATCTAGCTAAGGGGCTGTTTGGTTAGTTTTCCATTAAGTTCCTTTAATGGATAAAGGTCTCTGTGAAGATAAATTTGTTTAGTTGTCTGTACAAATTTAGGATGTTTTTGTTTGAGATGGTTTTTCTATAGATGGACATGTTAGGAAAAACTTGGCTTTCTACACAAAGCTCCTCTCTGAAAGCTTACTGGATAAGCCACTTTTTATATCATTAGCGATTAGGTCACTGTCAAAGAGTAATATATAATTGACCCAAATAAGCCGAGCCTCCTTGAGCTCATTAAGGCCCTAACTCTCACAATAAGTTCTCCAAAGCTTAATAATCTTAAGAAAAACTAGCATGCAGGACGTATTATATGATGGGTTATTTACCCATAAGCTCGTTTTGCAAAATGACCCGCTAATGTATTTGTAAAGGCAGATTGGCAGCGGGTCAGATTGAAGGTCATGATTCTAATTGAAAACTCATTTAAGATCATTCGACGGATGTAATAACGTACCATATCAACAACGGCTTGGCTAGATAGGAACTCAAACACGCCGTCACTTGCCAGTAGAAAAAACGGATGGTTACCCGTGAGCTCAACCATTGAAACTTCTGGAACCGCCACAACTCCGATCTTCTCTGCCAAACTATCACCTATGCTACGCGTAAATGCTGTCCCCGGGTACATCCCGTTCGGCATCCACAACCGTGGCGGATCACTACCCGCACTCTCTTCATCACCCCACGATTGAATACTCGGATCCTTCACCCCTTCGACCTGATCAACGCTCAAAACCCGAGCCCCACACTTCTTAACTCTCTCCAATTCATCGCTCCTAAATGGCGTCTGATCGTAAGACAAATCCTGAGCCACAACCCGATGATGATCACCGTCCTTAACGGAAATCACGGCCCGCGAATCCCCCACGTTCGCCACGAAGAGCTTATCGCCGATAACGAGAACCGTTATCGCAGTCGTACCACTCATGGCGTCATCGATCTCGGGATTATCGTGAAGTTCGTCATTGGCTGTACAAAAGGCCGAAGTGTAAGCCTTAACGGGATCTTCCAACAACGCGTCGTCACTGCAAAGAAGCTCGAGAAGTCGATCCTTGACGAAATTCGAACATCTCTTGCCGGATTGACCGTGACCATCGAAAACACCGAAGAAATGGGCATTCGGGTTGCCTTGAATACTTGTTTTGATGCAGAAACAATCTTGATTCTCTTTATTCGGCATCTCGGGATAATAGCCACGACGGGTGAGCACGGAATACTCGAGCTTGTAATCGTGTGAAGGAATATAAACAACTTCTAACAACTCATCTGCACCTGCTGCTGCGTTTTTCCCCCTTTTGGGTTTGAATGTTTTACCATCAGATGAAGGAGATGATGGGAATCTGGGACAACATTTGCAATAAACACAACCCATGTATCACGCACACCACCTGTTTGTGAAAAGTCCCCAAAGAATCAAAGAACCCTAATTGGATTATCAAACAATTCCATGATAATTTATTGACAAAAAACAAACCCTTGAGGCTTCAAAGATGATGAATTGGTACAAGGATAACCCGATGAAGACGAAATCATTTCGAAAAAACTAATTTGAAATTTCTGGGAATCGATGATGGAAAGGGAAATCAAAAATCTCAGACAAATAAAACAAATCTTTCAAAGTAGATTAAAATAATAATTCTTTTTGATCTAATTTTGTATTACGATATTTAAACATTTTATTTTATTGATAATTAATTAGATAAAGTATTAACTTGCATAATTTTGCTTTTTTAACTGTATTCATATACAGGTTATTTAGTTAAATGAATTTTTAATTAAGGAAATGATATTTTTTTATGTGATTTGATTTGATGCGTATGTAAAAGAAATTAAGTAAATATATGAATCATTGATCGGGAAGTAGGATTGAAATCATATATTGATTCAATAGATAACAAAAATAATAGTTTGATAGATAACAAAAAATAGTCGATAGATATATTTAAGGCAAATTGCCGAAAAAGGTAACTTAAATGTCCAAAAAACCCAATCAAGGGAACGTACATTTTTTTTGCTGATAAAAGACTATGCATTTCAATTTGTAACAAAGAGGGGTATTAACCTGATGACGTGTCTGTCCAAGTGGAAGTCCAGTCAGTACCATCTCACCTTTGACTGGTGCTGACCGGCGTTGACCCACTTTTCTCCACCGATCATACTCTGGCCATGTTTTCTCCTCCGATCATACTCCGGCCACACGTCATCTCCAAGCCCTAACCATAAAAATCAAGCCAAATCCAAACCCTAGTCACCGAAACAAATCCATCTACGAAGCAGGTGTGGAGGAATTTCAGGTCCATTAATGGAGCCAAACGAGGGAGCCGAGGGAAGTTGCCGGAAAAACGGAGCAACTGTGGAGATCGTGGAAACAGTGAGGGAAAGAGAGGGCTGGATCTGGCTCGATGAGTGGTGGTGCCCGTTGAAACAGGGAGAGAGAGAGAGAGAGGTAACAGTAGAAGGGATCGCCGGAAAAAAGAAAGAAGGGGGACGATTCATCGCCAGGAGAAAGGGAGGATAAAATATAAAATGGGAACTAGGAAAAGTGGGTTAAGGATTGTATTTATAGTGGGTCAACGTCAGTGGTTGTGGTGGTGGAGTTTACGGTGGTTGTGGTGGTGGTGTTTACGGTGGTGTAACAGTGGTGGTGGTGATGATGATGGTGTTACGATGGTGGTGGTGGAGATAGCGAGAGAGAGGGGGTGGTTGATGCTAAGAGAGGGAGGGAGGGGTTAACCGGTTGTACAGGTTACTGGTTACCCAAACCCTTTTTATTACAAATTGAAATGCATAGTCCTTTATCGGCAAAAAATGTACATTCCCTTGATTGGATTTTTTGGACATTTATGTTACCTTTTTCGGCAATTTGTCCGATATATTTATAAGGGTCAAAAAATCAAATCAAAACAATTAGGTATATAATCTTAAATGAGATTTTAATTAGGGTTACTTCACGAAAATGTATCCAACTTGTCACGAAAAGTCATTGTATGTACTGTACTTCCATGTAACACCCCCAAATTCGGAGCTAACAAAAACCTTTCAAATACATGAAGGAATGGTATATAAATAACGCCAAGGCGTGAGCTCAACCCAAAAACAGGGAAACATTAATACATCGCATAAATACATGATCGTAATCAAATGTAAACAAAAGGGATTGTTAGCTCCCATAGGTCTCTGATGTAAAAGTATGGAAAAATGAGTTCTCAGGTTTGACAGAAGTTGTGTTACAGAGGATCACGGAAGGCTCTGCATCAGAAGATACAAAGGTTTACAAGTGATAGTCGACAGAACCTCTGAAGCTACTGACAGAGGCTCTGAGACTACTGACAGAGGCTCTGAGAATTGGACCTCTGAGAAGAGTCTTATAGAGCCTAAGGATGATCACAAAGGATGTTATCACAAGTCCTCTGTGATGCATTTGTTTTCTTCTAAAAGTCCGTTAGCCGCTCATGCTTCTCACGTGTTCATTACTCCAACCGACTTACTTTCAACGTCCAAGATGAAGACACGTGTCAAGATCTTATGGCTTAGGTCGTTAGGAGTATGTATAAATAGCGGGTAGGACTTTGTATTTAGTGTGCAATTTGTGTGTGCTTCATCGTTATTCAGTGTGCCTTTGTGTGTGTATTTTGGATACTTCAACGTTTAATGTAATAGCTTTTCAAATCTGAATACAAACAATTAGTGAGTGAATCTGCTCTCGTTTTACACTTTCAAGTGTGTGTTCTTGGTTTTTAAGCTACCGTTCTTCATTGTTTATCTGTGTTGTGTAGTTTTGGAGAATTACGTATTTCCTACCTTGTCTTTGACAAACGGCGCCAAAAACTTGTTAAGAAAATAGGCTTCTTCTCTTTTG
>LUCG01253930.1:0-11232 GCA_001633085.1 Carthamus tinctorius
ACATTCTAGCTAAAAATCCCTATTTTTCTTCATTTTCTCCATTTTGGAGAAGCTGTTGGAGATGCTCTTATACTACCTGTACTTTATATTGTATGTGCATGTATGTGTGTAGTTGACAGTTCTATGTGCAAAGGGACAGTCTCGTGCCCTTAGTGAGTCGATGAGGGACAGTCTCGTGCCCTTTATGAGTCGAGGAGGGACAACCTCGTGCCCTTTATGAGTCGAGNGTTGACACGAAGGATCAGTTTTATGTAGATATGTGTGGTATGATATACTGTATATGTATTATGTGCTCACTAAGCGTTTTCGCTTACCCGTCGTTGTTTTCCCTTTTTCAGGCAGCAGTTCAGGTGTAGATAAAGGGAATGCCCCGGCTTGATTCCAGGCAGTTGAAGACAGTTCCAGTTTTTATTTAAATGACTTTTGATAACATCAAATTGTTTTATCAGTTGTTGAATGGTTTTAACAAAGTGACTTGTTAAATTCGTTGTTTAATTTTAAATTTTTAATAAGTGGTTTATTTTATAAGTTCTAAATAATGGTGCTATATCCTCACGTTTATCATTAAAATTGAGTTTACATTTGAACGTAACCCTAGTAAACTAACTATATAGATGTCAAATTATTTGTTGTATTCATATGAACCATCATTTATATATAGAAAAATTGATAGAGATTAATAAACGAAATTACACACATTCAAAAAGTGTTCATAAATAATATTATTTTGCAACATGTATTGATTTCCTTTTTATTAATAGAAAAATAGTGGGTGTAGGGTCAAAGCCCATTTGGTGTCGGTGCTTAACCCAAAAAAAAGATGGTAAATTATTAAATGATAAAATACAACGTTTTGGTCATGAATTTGGATTTCTTTAAAAAAATTATTCGTTTATTCTAATTTTTTAAGTAGTCTCAATGATGATACAAAGCATTATATCGTATTTAAAAAAAAAGATATAAGTTTTATGTTTTTCAGTTGTATTAAAAAAATGCAACATTCTTCGTATAAAATTAAAGAGATTGGTACATTTAACTATAAAATATTAAAGAAAAAGTATTGGTAATAATTTATTTTAAGCGGGTTGGCTTACCTAACATCCGCTTTGGATCCTGTTAACTTTTCATGATTTTTTTATTTGGTTCAAACCAAAATTCTAAATAAAATGTTATGGTCTCGTTATGACATGTTATGGCGTTAAGGTTTGGGGTGGTCGTCACGTTAACCCATATGGCTCCACTCTAAGGTTTGACTTGCATTGTAACGCATTATGGCGCGTTACAGTGCGTTATGGCACGTTATGACGAATTATTTCGTAAGGTTTGGGATTATTTTTTATATATAACTTAAGGGATTAATGATAGCTATGTATAAAATTTAAGACTTAAATAATATAAAAAAATATTAAAACTAAAACCATAAATAGGTAAATGCTTAATCTCCATCCGTACATGGATAACCGGACTTGAATTTTTTGAAGACTGAAGAAACTTAGTGATTAGTGATTCATGACATTTAATCCCGATTTTGCATTCTTAATATCACTTTTTATAAGTTCTATACATTTTGTATCAACGATAACTATGTACGAGTATCTGTGTATCCTGCCTTAGGGCACGCTTTGAAAAACGTCATGGCCTCGCCATAACTCGTAAGGCTTGACCTCACCGCGACGCAACGCCTCACGTCATTTACAACATTGGTTCAAACATATAGGGGGACATATAAAAATTGGTGTAATTCATTTGATGCCAATTTTTTAAAAGATAAGTTTAAAAGAAGTATTTAGTAATTAAAGTTAAAAAATTATTTTATAATTTGAAAATATCTATTTTGAAAAACAAACTTAAAAAACAAAGTTTCACTCGCATTAACATTAACATCACGTCAATATTAGGTTTTAAAATAGACATGTTTTACACTATAAACTCTTTAAAAGAATTTTTCTTAAAATAAGAATTATATTAAAATACATATATTTTATATATTTTGTCTTTAACAAAATACATTTCACGATCCATATTCCAACCCAACCGACTAGAATTTTTTTTCCTTCTAATTTATAGGAACTTGAAAAAACTAATTGAGACAATTATGGTTAGGTTTAAGGAAAAAAACTTTTAAAATAAAAAACCAAAAAATATCATGGTAGTCATTCATTTAAATAGATCCACATATTAACTATTTTTAACTGATTCAATTATGAACTATACGTTCATACATAAACATGTATAATTCATATATCTATCATGAAATTCATATATGAACTTGTTTGTCGTCTATTTGTAAAAATTATGAAACTACCCTTCCATCCTCTGCAGCCTATGCGAGGAATTATCCGGTGCTTCACGGTCAAATATCACTTCTCCACTTTACATTTTTTTAGCACTTCTCAATTGAAGCTTTCCGGCTTTCCCTATATATATATAACCAAAATTTTGAATGTCCATTAATTCAAACATTAAAAATACACATAACAAGTTTTACATCAATACAAAAACATTAAAAAACACACATAACCATAAGTTTTTCATCAATCTAAATACATCAAACTAAATCATGGATCTTGAGACAATGGAGTGTTAAATGATTAATGTCAAACATTATATAATTTCATATCTAACCCAAGTAAATGTAGAAATCGAAAACCATGTATAACGGAAAAATAGAAATCCATACGACCTGTTCAACCAGTTTTTTTACCTTTCTCTCTCATAAAATTGCAATGAACATTAATTTTCTTCCGTTTCTTTCCTTTCTCTCATAAAAAAATATTTAAGAACACAAATATTTTTTACTTTCCTCCTATTTTCTCTCTTTCATTTGATTTCCTTGGTAAAATGAGTTTTGAAAACACAGTGGTAATATTTTTGTTTGAGATAAAAGTTAGAAAATAATAGAACAATATTTTGATCATTATATATCAAAAATCTAATTGCATCATACTTTTTTTCTTAAAATTTAATTCGAATAGAATAAAGAAATCACTTTTATCTTCTTGATTTTAAACTTTAAAGCGTTAGTTCCTTTTTGAGAAATAAATTAGGAAATGAATCTTCTTATGACCAATTAGAAATTCTATTATATAACCACAATGGTTGGTGGTAGGTAAAGCATAAACCAAATACTGGGAATTATATTATGCATAAAACCAATCACCAATTTATTAAATTTTAAGATTTCATATTTTTTTAATCACTCGTTTGGTAATCACCAATTTGTTTTATCATTTCATGTTTTTTTTTAATCATTCCCTTTGGTTTGATAGAATGGTTTTGTGGTTTTCGAATCTTTAGTATTTTTGATCTATAAGACTTAACATGAATGTAAATTCCATTTTCTATGTATAATTTATAAAAATAAATTATAGATAATTATAAAGAAATAAATTATGTTTACTTAATTGATTATTATAAAAGAGTTGTCTTCAATATATTTTAACATATTATTATATAAAAACCCTATAACATTCTATAAGATACCAACAAGCTTCAGGGTGCGTTTGGTATGGTGGACAGGATGAGACAAAACAGAACAGAACACGTGTGTGCCACGTTTGGTGTGATCACAAGCGGAACTGAGTGGAACTAGATGGCAAAAAGGTGGGACACGCTTGTCCTCATCCACCCCCTAGAACTAGATGGAACAAGGGAATTTGTACCAAAATACCCTCTCATATGACACTATCAGATTAGAACTTAACCTAAACAATATTCATGCACCCATTCAACTCACCGGATCGACTTCAACAAATCGACATTGTTCATCTGCAATTCATCTTCCCCAAACCTAACTTCAACAAATCCAAATCGTTCATCTCCGACTTCATCTTCTTCCCCACCTGCTACTTAATCTTCTTCCCAAATCTGACCTCAGCAAATAGAGATCGTTCACTTGTGATTTCATCTTCTTCCCCAAATACGTTTTCACCGTTCTTCCCCCCTACGATTTCATCTTCTTCCCCAAATCTAATTTCATCGTTTCCCACCTCGATTTCATCTTCTTTTTTCTATGATTTCACATACAAGTCGATTTCTCTGATTTATCATATTGATCAATTTCTCCTTCCTCATATTCCATTTGTCTCTACAATATTGATTAAAAAATATTGGACCTGTTGTGCGAAAAAAGTTCCCATAAAGATAAAAAGTGAGAAGACTTAAACCTGCATTTGTCATTGTAGGTGTAGATGTAAATCAAATCCTTTTTTTTGGGTAGTTTTTTATTTTTCTTTGATTTTTGTTGTGATTCATCTTATTTGGTAAAAAAAATGAGAAGACTTGAACTTGCATTTCTAATTGTAGGTGTAGATGTAATTCAAAATCATTTTTTTGTTGTAATTTTTTATTTTTGTTTGATTTTTGTTGTGATTCATCTTATTTGGTAAAAAAGCACTAAACAATTTACTAGGTTAAATTTGTCATTTAACCAATGTTGTGCTGCCTAATATATAATGTCTTACCAAACGTTAAATAGTTATTCTGTCCTCCTATTTTATCTTATTTTATTATATCCAATCATGTCCTGTCTGCATACCAAATGCACCCTCATAGAATTTCCAAATCCCACGTTTTTAGAATTTCAATAAAATCTCAAGATTTCCAATCCAAACAATCTTCAAACCAAATGAGGATCATAATTACAATAGTTCACTATTATTGATCGAATTTTCAAAAAATCAATCTTAACCCATACAACCAAAACTAAAACGGTTCACCCAAAAGGTATTTGTTCTATCGGTATTTGGGTTACTCCTAAAATCCCAACCTGTAACAGTTCAAACCACACAAAAGATAAAGAGTGTGCAACCTCATTGCGTATTATATATACTTCCAAATAAAAGTTGAATGGTTCGACTCAACTCAGAATGGGTTTTCGTGGGTCGTTGCAATTAGGGGCTTTCGAACAAAACAAAATTAAACCATACAAGTTTAACTTGTACAGTACAAGCATGTAAATATGTAATGCAGCAGGCATTTTACACACAAGTTATTGGTTTATGAGCAGAGCATTGACAAAGTCCCATTGTGCTAGTGCTATCCATGATGTATTAGCAAAGAAAAGAAAGAATTCAAAGTTCAAATCCAGCTAATATCTTCAATTTTATTAATGCCAAAATAAAATATGTTTCTCAACACCATATTGTCAAATCTTCAAATCTCCACTTGCCAATGCATCCTGAAACCATACACAACATGAAATGGCCAATTATTTTCAAGCAATATAATTTGTTTGCTGTTTCTTGTTCCTACTATCCAACTACATTCCATTCAAGTATCATGCATAATACAATTAACAGATAACATAAAATAAAATTTGGTAGATATATGCCAGCCAATAATTTATCTTGATGAACACATACCATCAAATAGAATTGGGTTTATTGACAAAAGAACGAGCATAACATCTTTGAGTTCTTTTATTGGAGTCCTATATCTAAAGCTATTGTTTTTTCTTTCTATTCTTCACACCAAGATCTACGGCATTAAATACAAACAGAATGTGTTGCCTTAAGGGGCCGCTTACTAAACGCTTACCTTGTAAGCGCTTACCAGGTCATCTACCTTACTGAGTGAATATGTCAAGAGCCAGTAATCTTACATCTTACCTAATAAGAGCAATGATAAGGATGGACTCTTAAGAGCCATTTACTAAACACTTACCCGAGTAAGCGCATGTTGGTATCACTTACCTTACAATCCTTGCCAAAACCACTAAGAATCTTACCCGGTAAACACATAACAAGGACCAAGGGTCTTACCCGGTAAGTGATGGAAATCACTCTTACCTGTTAAGTGTTTACCGGGTTGAAAACGCTTACCAACAATCAATTTCAATGGCCAAGAATGTTATATGATAAGATAAGTAAAAGTAATGTCTTTGCCGGTAAGTGGCTTACCTGGTAAGAGTTTGGTAAACGGCCCCTTACCCAGTAAGTGAGGGTGACTTAGGGGTCATTTACTGAACACTTACTCAGATAAGCGCTTAATGGTATCACTTACCATATGGTCCTTATCCATTGAGCACGGAACCTATCGAAAATCTTACCTTGTAAGAAAGCATAACAAGAACCGAGAATCTTACAAGTAAAGAAAAACTCTTACCTGGTAAGCGGTTACCGGATTTAAGATGCTTACCAACAATCAACTTTGTCGTTGTCGATAAGGTAAGTGATGGAGGTTGTTATCAATAAGCACTTACCCGGTAAGCGCTCACTGGGTAAATTGTGTTGCATACGGTACCATTTTGATGGACTTACAGTCTTGCCTACTAAAGTAGATTAGAGTGTTGATAAACATAGATAGGCACTTACTGGGTTAGCGCTTGGGTAAACGGCCCCTTGGTTTCATCTCAAGATATGCTTCACTAGTGTATTGTTATTTCTAAACCTACCCCTTAGTCCATGGCCACATATCCATCTCCAACACTTTTTGACTACACACACCTTCTGTACCAGTCATCGGTGGCCAAACATTATACCTACCGAATGATAAGAGCCTACCATTCTATAAAATTACCTTTCAGATTTAATGAGACAAAATTCCCTGAGATTTCAACCATTCTATCCTATGACTAACATCCTCGTCAATCTCTTGATCTTTATGTAAATCACTCGTAAAACTGCAAAGAGGTATCATTCTTAACAAGACAACAAAGAGAGATGTGTACATACTGTTAAAAGTCTGAACAAATTTATCCTTTCTTCATGATTATCCTTCTCTATATCTGTCTTTATTTGAAGGGACTTCCGCAGTGACTAATAAAAACTTTCATGCTCTTGAACTACATGATATAGATGCCAAGGCTTGATGGTCAAAAACCCTAGTCCCTCCAAGAGTTGCATGTTATAACTTATAACTTATATAATATTGAATTACATGGTATAGATGCAAATTCAAAAGATGGGCCTATTCTGCAAGTTTTAGAAACATCAAGGGACACTGAATGATTAAAGAAAAACAGGAACCAATTTGCAGTTTTTAAGAAAAAGGTATCATTTATCAAGACCAATCTGCAATTGTTAGACAGATGGTTGACCAACCTTCGTATTTTTAGGAAGTGAGAAGACCAGTAAAAGTCCAAAACGTCAATTGCTAACTCCAAAGTGCAACACAAATCCAGTGTTTTCTCAGGTGCAGTCAACTCATGGTGCATACATCTTTAGTGCTAATAATTAACTGCCAAGATATCTTCTGTTTTAGGTGTCTCATTTTGGATGATTGATTCTAGTGCCTTCAATTATGACTGGGAATAAGACCTTATCCTATGTATTCCTCTCTCCTGATTCACTGGCCAGAATCACCAATGTTCTGTCTGTCCCGTTGGATTAGTAGGTCAAATCATGTACTGTCCCTTCCAACATTTCCAAGAAATCGCATTTCTGTACACCAAATAACTCATCACAAATATGTTCTACCACCCACTTTTCAGTTTACTGTGTTTTTCAAGAGCCAAGAACAGATCAATTGACTATCATTTGTACTATATGTTGTAAGATTTTCTAAAATTATCCTTTTTGCTAGCCAAAAGGATACATTATAACCTACATTCCAATTATGCTTTTCAAGAGTCAAGTACAATTGGGTTGATAGATATAAGATGAGTCCTGAGGACTGTACAGATTGATTCATTCTGAGTATGAGGATCTATTACCTTCAGGATATTCTCAGCTTTGGATATTTTATAACATCCGTTGACATTTCTTCTAAAGTATATATGCATAAAAAATGCTATATATGCGTACCAAGAAGAAGTTTCTCAGATATGGGAACTATTTTCTAAAGCCCATGGCTCCATGCAAACTTCTCAGAACCAATCATTCACCGGATTATGATTGGTGAAAAGTTCACGTAGGTTAAAAAGTTCATTACCAACAAAACCCCTAATCATTCATCCACAAACATGGCTAATTACTTAGTTCATTCTCCCTGACAAACTGCCTTTTGCTAGCCAATTCACCACTGTTCTTTCTAAAACTAAATAAAAGAACAGTTTGATTATGGAGTTGATAACAGCCTGTTAAACTGCACACATGGCATACCCACTAACACGTTCTAAAGCATAAATTTGTACATCTTTATCGAAAACAAAAACTATCAATTTCTTTTGAAGTTTACTTATCTAAGCCCAGGTTCCACTCCAACTGCCAATCTCTATACCACCACCATTGATGGCACACTCATAAGACATTGTTGTCTCTCATGCAGAAATGCCAAACAACAAACTCCAATGGTTTATTCCACTACAATATGTCAACCAAGCATGCTAATGGAATAGTAAGAACCTGATCCATTACCTTACTCATTATAACCATCCAACCAAATGACTTCCATGAGGTTGTTGAGGACTTGAGGCTAATGATAGTATCAAGTTCATCATCCACAGTCATTCATTCTCTCTTCAACCAAAACCAAAGCTTGCCAACTCCAAGTTCATGAACCGGACCAAACCCATCACCAACCAAGGGGTGTACCTAGGCAGGGGCATACAGTGTCCCATGCCACAGCTTCATGGTCCCGTCCTAATGGGGAAAAAACTATGTCCCTGAAAGATGCCACCTTAATGTTTTGTCGTGTGCTCCTATATTTCTTGAAACTAATAAAGTGACAGAAGTATGGGATGGCCTAGCCGGTTCGATGAGGCTCCCTTTTGAAAGGGCGTGGGTTCAAATCCCACTCTCAACCTATTTCATTCTATGGGTTTTGTTTTTCTATAACGAAAAATTAATGGGGGAAATGGATGGAAAGAGATTTGAACAACATTTCCTTGGAGATGCAGTCAATCAACCTGCTAGTCTATTATGATTTTATTAAGAAACTTTATAGCTTTTACACTTACGTGGCTTTTATAGTTTTACCATTTTGCCTTTAAATTATCACAGAAATAAAAAAAAACTCTATAATAGTCCTGATTATTAGACAGTTGAAAATGATATTTTGTGCTTCTAAAAGATGAAGACTCATAAAGAACAGTTATAAAGGTAACTTGCTTAATTATCAAATTTTAATGCACTGTACTTCTCATAATTAAATTTTTTAATTGTATATTATGTTAATTATATGGTACAAGTACAACCACTTGAAAGAATTGCTGGGTTCACTTCTAGTCTACATAACTCATGCTCTCTTCGATGCTCCGCTACTGTTCTACATTCGTACTTAGGTTTTGCATTCTTACTTAGGAGCAACATTTTTAAGCCACATTTTGCACATATGAACAACAAACCAAACTCAATTGCAAGCTAAAATCGGTCAACCGATTTCAAAGAGAGGGCCAATGGCATTTGAACAAGCGTTAGAGGTTGGTTAATTTTCAGGACAACTCTACAGAAGAAGAAATGAAGTTAACAAAGACAAACAATAATGAACTTTTTATTGTATACAATAAGAACTTGCAACCTGTGGTGGAACGGGTAAGCGAGCTAGTAGAGGATAAGGATGAACTACAGAAAAGGCAATCTGACAGTGTAGTTTTTGGTAAACCACAAGTTGATTTTCAGGAAGTTATATCTTTATTTCTAGATCCACCTATTTAATAGTGTCATCTTTCGGTAATCTAAATGACCAAAGCAGAATGTAAAACATTTGTTAAATAGACTAAAGCTATAGTTTGTAATCAAGTTAGCAAATGATGAACAATTAGTCTTTTTGCATATTAGTCCAAGCGTATGTAGTATTGACTTAAGTTTTCAACTCCAACATACCACAATATATTTAGGAAATACAGTTAAAAAATTGATTAGTTTTAGTAACTATTAGAAGTTTAGAACAAAGACTAATATCTAACGAGATAAGTAACATTCCCAAATTCTTCGACTCATTTTGTGGCTAATGTTAAATACCAAAAATTGAGACCATCAACCATTTAACTGCACTACCAGTGAGATAATATCACATAGCCTGGTTTCAAAAACCAAAGGTAATAGTATATTCTCAGTCATAAATCAAGATTGAACTTGTTAGAGGTATATAACCTAAATTAGGGAACCAGTTTGAAATTTAATGTAGTCTACAATGCTAAACATTAGAGCTTGAAAACTATATAACCCGACGACAGTAAGACAACATCAAGTATTCATATATCCTAAACGAAAGCTCAGCAGAAACCCAGTATTATTAGTAATATCAAATTCTCCTGGTTCTTATTAAAGCAATTTTTGCAAGTAGCATCAAACTAAACCCTAAACATTGAACTTAACTGAAGATAAATTTTTTTTGGAAGGGTGTCCGGGCCAAAGCCCGACTAATCCCCGGCAATTTGGGGGCTAAACATGGCCCCACTTAAATGTCACCAGGCATGCGCACGGGAAGGTTCGAACTCGGTTAGGGCGCTATGAACCCCCGAGCGATAACCAATCCGCCACAACACTGTTGACAACTGAAGATAAATTTTACCATACAACTCGAGGAAATCAAGTTATAAGCAATCGATGGGTGTTTAAAGAGAGTAGAAATCGAACCAGAAAGAGAAGAAACCCTAGTTAGTAGCAGGAGAGACTTTTTGGTCGACGATCTTCTTGTCCCGTCTTTCCATGGCCACATCCCACAAATCATTGCCGATGTGCTTCGGCTGTCATACAGAAAAAGGATGAATCTATAGATCCACAAAATCAATGAAAGGATCTGAAATGGAAAAAAAAATAAAAAATGAACTCACGCGTCCATGAGCAGCTTTATGAATGGTATACTGAACGTTCCCGGCAATGCAAAGCATACCGGCGATGATTCCTAATGGCAGAAGCGCTTCCATCCATTGCAATCGGCCCATCTCCTTGTCTATCCTGATACAAATTCGACCTTTTAAAATCTCTCTATCACTATACAAACTTCTGTTTCCCCTTTCTTTGAATCTAGATCAAAGGTATTAAAGAAACCATGGAAATCGTACCTGTGAAGACGATGGATTTGTAGAGAAGATGAAGAAATCCTGAAAAATGGATGTATTTGGTATTAGGTTTAGCTATAAGATATATGTAAATACTAATAGTAATAGTAACCTAGTTTTCCGTAAACTACAATTTTGGTCCCTTTGTTGCACAAAATCTTTGAAAATTGTCTCAAACCTTCAATAACTACAACCACCATCTTTATTGGTTTATATTCTGCTTTAAAAATCCTTCCTCAAAGGGGTATGGGTATTTTGATCTTTCCACCCTTTCTTATCATTTCTTGTAAAAAGAACATTATTAAATTATTTTATGTATAATATTAATATATTTGTAATATATATAT
>LUCG01253959.1:0-12221 GCA_001633085.1 Carthamus tinctorius
AAAAATGAGAAGTAGAGAAGTGATCTCCACCACTCATCCGGTCAATAAAAGCGGCTTTGACCAGGTCTCCTCCTTTAATAATCTTCACCCTCCCATGAATCGCGTCAATCCTCCTTTATTTTTTGGGGTTTATATATATAGGAGGAAATTCATTTGAAAACCACCAAAAGAGTAAAAACCGTGCAAACCATCGATTTCATAGATTATATTATTGAAACTAGTTCATGAAATTGTTTAATACGATTAAAATGTTTCATATAATTCATTTTTAATGAAATTGTGTCACATTTCAGTGTTTTTTATGTAAAAATGAAAAAGTTTCATAAACCTTTTTCATTCTTATGAAGCCGTTTCACGTATTTTTCTTATTCTTATGAAACTTTGTCATTTTTATATCAAAAACTACAAATATATAAAACAATTTTATTAAATAATATCAGATAAANTCATTGATTTAATATATGAAATCGATGGTTTGTAGGTGTTCACTATTTTGGTGGTTTCTAAATGAACATTCCCTCTCTCTATGTGTATATATATATATAACACTTTAAATTTTAAAGTATTTAAACTTAGGACAAAAGTTGAAATTTTGGTTATATTTAATGTTTTGTAAAATAAAGATAATATTCCCCGGATCTTTTACCCTCTTTTTATTCGTTTTCATTTCTTTTGACTTGAGAAGAATTTATGGATATTTCTAGTTCAACCATTTCCTCCAATTAATTTAGGATCTAATTTGAGATTTTTTCTTAGAGATATATCATAAAGGAATTGAGATAGAATAATATCAATTTAGACAAAAGAAAAGATTCCCAATACGTTCATACATTATACTTATGGGATAGAGGAGAGGAAAACACCGAATATTCCACATAACTCTTTTTATCAATTATGTTACCCTTCATCCAATTAAAAAAAATGAGTCAAATACTAAATAGAGAATTTTCTAAAATCTATATAATGAAAAAAGAGATTTTTTTTCTTTCTATTTATTTCTTATTCTTGAGATTGAATTTTATAAAAAAATTATATAAGTTTCTTTTTAGATATATTGTGATTATATATAGTATTTTGATAATAAGGTATTTCTTTTACATATTCCTAAGACACATAATTAGAAGTATTTAAATGCATCCATTATAGTTTACTTTCATAAAATATATTAAAATTAGGTGACAGAAAAATTTATACATATATATAAATGTTAGATGATAGAAAAAGAATATTATTTAAACATATATTTAAAGAAAATAGTCCACATTAAATGCATCTTAAATTGCTTTTAAGTTTTAATCATGTACACATGATAGAAAACTCATTGGAAAACACCTACAATCATATTTAAATACCACATATTCAAACCAATATAGAAACATTACCATGATCCAAAAATATGTTAAGACATTTAACCAATAACGACATTTTAACAACTAATTTTCCTAAAACTTTCATAAAAGCAAGTTATTAGGAGCATGAGATCATATGACAAATGTTTTTTTTATGAGAAATATTTTTAAAACGTTAGATCATTTTTAATCCAAGAGAAATTATATTTCCACCTACCTTTTTAACCTACCTACCCACTTCATCATTTGACATGTGTAATGTAGTCATTCTCTTTCTTCATATCATTCCTAAATTTTAACACTTGTCAAATGATAAAGTGGATAGGAGGATGGATAGGTTAAAAAAGTAGGAGGAAATATAATATCTCATTAATCAAATACCCTCCTATAAATTGCAGCTTAAAAGAGAATTAATCTGATGCATTTTAACATCTTTTCTCGATGCATCTCATCCTAATTTTCCTCCATTTCTCATCCAATGGTTAATAACCACTTCTTGCCGAATTTGGCACTTCTCCCCAAAACCAACCCTTGATTAGGGTACCGAAAAAGAGCGATAAACATATACGTAAACGATGTAATTCCAAACATAACGAGATTTGGTCGATTTAACGATGTGAATGAAGATAGTTGAGTGAGTACACATCACTATAGAATACGAAAGTAAAATAATAACAAGTACCCGATATCCAGGTCGGGAGAACTATACACGCCATACGGTATATGGATAAAACGACCATGCCTTACATCCTCGAGTACCCTCTACCATCGTCGTATTGGTCCATGAACCCATCATTGAACTTCTTGAAACTTGTCATGATCGCAGGCATGTCCTCCTCGGCTGGCAAAATGGTCGTCCTCAGATGGAAAACCCTGATATTTAACAAACCCGAATGAGAATTTGGTAAATTTATAACTTAAAAGTATTAAGATCATAACAACATTAAGAAACCAAATAAACCTAATATACCCCACCCAAAGGTGGGAGACAGAGTGGTTGTTTCCCATAATACCCCCTGGCTGTCTAAAACACTTAATGCCCTAACTTCAACTTGTAAGAACGAAGTATTTCAGATAAGTTGTGGGAATGTATTTGTAAAAGTGACCATCATGTGATATTCTTTCTCCAAAACCGTTCGTGGGTTTAGGGACTTGTAGAAACTAGGGCATGAAGCCAACTTGGAACCCTCAGAGCATTTCCAAGAGATTCCCCAAAAATTCTCTAAAATAGAGAAACAAAAGTCAAAATCATCAAAAAGAATTATATTCATCTCCAACAGATTCCCCTCCAACGGATTCCCCATTATGGAGAATCCAACACTGTTTATAATATTAAAATATTTCATTCATCTATTAAAATGTTATCTCTCTAATATTACTTTCAAAGGTACCTATTGGTGCTCTCGCTTGGTTATCATTTTTGGGGTGTTCTCTGTATTTGGAGAAAAAACCCTATTTTCTTCATTTTGGAGATAGTTTCGGGAATGTTGGAGCAAAATATTGGCTCAAAATCCCCATTTTGGAGAAGTCGTTTGAGATGCTCTCAAGCGAATAACCCTAATAAACCAAACCAAACAACCCCAATATGTCCCACTAGGAGGTAGGGTCCAGCAGGTGGGATGTAAGCAGACTTGACACCACTACTGACTACCCTAAAGGGTATTATAGCGGATATTTTGGGTGAAGACCCTCGATACATGCAAAATGCGTGAAAAGAAGATGCACAAAATTCAGGGAGAGAAGCGTAAATTACCCCTCCTTTTGGCCGAATCCTGAACCAGGGACAGTCGAAATGCCAGTGGCTTCTAAGAGCTTGAGGCAATAGAAAACATCAGGAACTTTTCCAGCGGCTTTTGCAGCTTGAATTGCCTTTGGAGGTAATTTAATTTGTGGGAATGAATACATGGCGCCTGATCATTAAATTTCGAAAAAAGAAATAGGTCAATAAAATGAAGGATTCAAGAAAAAGATGAGATCAGTAGAAAATGGCTAACCTTCTGTGAAATTACAAACAACATTTTTGCAGCTGTTGAATCCATCTGTCATCATGTGTGCTCTCTTCCTTAGTGATTCAAGAATACCGTTGCTGCATTGATATACCAACAGAATGTCTAAAATACCCCTCAACAATGCAAAATTTTGTGGACCAGAGACGGAACATCAATAGTTTGTAACGTGACTATGGGTAAAACAAGTACTTTTAACATCGAAGTTCTCCTTATAAGAAAACGCTGCAACCTTAATGAAATATCCCGAATGGATGGAGTACAAAACAGAATATTGTAAATTTGTGACTTTAGGCAACGTGCATGTTCCACCCCCACCCCATGGAACAAGGTGGAACAGACCTATACTTTACCAATATAACCTCGAAAAAAACGGTAAAATCTAGTTCTCTTCTAAAACATCAAAACGGCTCTCTTTACCTTTTATTCATATTTAAGTTTTATTTATTGTATTTATGCTATTTAAACTTTCATTTTACCTTACTCAAAATTTTATTTTTATACGATTTCTATATTTTGGTTAATTCATGTAATTTAATAAATATTAATAATAACAATATGAATATAGAAAATGTATAAAATAAAAATTGGAAACTAGATTAACCTTTTATCTTGGTGTCATTTCAATAGTCTTGATCCTAATATTTTGTCTTAAAAATATATATAAAAGATAGAAACAACTCATTAGGGGTACATTGGTCATTGTACATGTTCTGTCATGTCCAGTTTTGTCTTAACAATCGCTGAACAACTATTCTAACCTCTATCCAAAAAGTAGAGCTAAGTTGTTTCCATGAAGACCCTTGATTTGTGCAAAGTGTGTGAAAAGAAATAATAAATCTTGCTCAAAAGATTGCAGAAATAGAACTTCAAGCTAAGAAAGCCAATAAATATAAATGAGTTGTCTTACCTCTCTCTAAGAAACCTGTCGTATGAGATATCACCAGGTTTCGGGGGGCTGACCATTACTCCCATCTATTTTTACAAACTCAAAAACGGTTAATATGTGGGAAATATTAGATGTTCTCGATATATCATTATTCAACTTACAAATATCTGGCCAGGAACATTGGGACTGAGCGATATCGATGCAACCTTGTATATTTCATCTACTGTCTGCAATCCAAATGCAACATTTACTAAGAAAGTCATCATGTCTAACGTTTAGGGTTTAGTATTTAGAAGTTTTCTTGATAAGGGCAAAATACTGAAATAGTACATTCATTTACAAGATTTCTTGAACTAGCATATATAGAACAATTTGCTAAGAAACTCATCATGTCTAACGTTTAGGGTTTATGGTTTAGAAGTTTTCTTGATAAGGGTAAAATAGTATGTTCATTTACAAGATTTCTTGAACTAGCATGGATCGAACAATTTACTAAGAAACCCATCATGTCTAACGTTTAGGGTTTAAGGTTTAAGGTTTAGGGTTCAGGGTTTAGAAGTTTTCTTGAGAAGGGTAAAATAGTACATTCATTTACAAGATTTCTTGAGCTAGTATGGATTGATCAATTTACTAAGAAACTCATCATGTCCAACGTTTTGGGTTCAAGGTTTAGAAGTTTTCTTGATAAGGGTAAACTAGTACATTCATTTACAAGATTTCTTGAACTAGCATGGATCGAACAATTTACTAAGAAATTCATCATGTCTAACGTTTAGGGTTTAGGGTTTCGATGTTTTCTTGATAAGGGTAAAATAGTAAATTCATTTACAAGATTTCTTGAAGTAGCATGTACGAACCTCAGGAGGGATGTTTGTCATCTCAAAGTATCCACCACGTTGTCCACATTCACCTAAGAATCCTTTCGACACGGTGTGGAAAGAAATAAGCTGGACCTCCTTGCTAATTGGTGGGCCCATGTCCAACAATACCTTCAAGTGTGAAGAAAAAAAAGTAAAATAACAAGTCGTCGGTGTTCCTCCACAATATCCCAACACACTCCATTTGAAGAAAAAAGTGGAATTTGACTTTTGAGGTCAACTATTAGTTTAGAAATCCAATATTAACATGGTATATGATACAAATTCAATACCAAGATTTCTTGTTTGTAGCATCTGTCATGTGGTTTCAGCAAATGTATCTAAAGTTTCTAATGAAATTGCAAGAATCTAAATAAAATTTTAAGTTGAAACGAGGATGTTTGACTTCAAAAGTCAAACCATACCTTCTAATTCAAGAAAACATGAACAGTAGATACCTTTCTGGAACTTATAAATGGCCGTTCATCCTGGTAAACGTTCTGCTGATAAACTTCGTCTCCAAGCAAGACCAAGTTCTCTTGGTGACAAAATCTCAGTATCTGCTGCAGATTCTCCACACTAAGACATTGTCCAGTTGGGTTTCCAGGGTTTATGATCACCATTGCCCTTACCTAATTATATTTATAAGCATATTATCAAGAACCGAAATCAGATATAAAGCAACTTGTATAATCTCATTGAAGAAAATTTTGGCCTAATGATGCTAATAAGCCTATATGAGCCATTTTGCAATTTAGCCTATTGGAAACTTCCAATTGAAAGTTTTTCGGGATGGTTTTTATACTCCTTCCATCCCAAAATAAATGGTTTATTATTATACTCCCTCCATCCCGAAATAGATGTCCAAAATACGAAAGGCGCAGAGTCTTAGAAATGTGTAATCATTTGACTTTTTAATGACAATTTTACCCTTCATAAGAGAGGGATTAATGAATGCCTAGAATGAAAAAGGCAAACAGTTTTGGAAACGTGTAACTGTTAATGAACTAAATGACAATTTTACCCTTAATAATAGAGGGATTAATGAATGTCCAGAATGAAAAAGGCAAACAGTTTTGGAAATGTGTAATATTGAACCTTTTAATGAACTAGATGACACTTCTAGCTTAATAATAGAGGGGGTAATGGATTTCTCAATCTCATAATTAAGGGTAGAATTGGAGAGTAGGCATTACTAATGGACATGGACACTTATTTTGGGACGAACCATATACAGAAATGTGGACACTTATCGTTAGATGGAGGGAGTAATTATATTTGAGGAATTCACTATTAATTTAATGAGTATGAATGAACTGAGCCAGTCCCACTTCCATGATGTGTAGGATAGGAGATGGGGGACCACTAAATGAGATTAAAAATGGGACAAGCAAATCAAACCATACAGTTATTCCTTTAAAGCGCGCTTCTGCAACTGATTGGCGCAGGTTGTTGACATCTAGACCCCAATTAGCCGTCTCTTCCAGATAATATGGTACAAGAGCTCCACCAAACAGAGATATGGCAGCCGAGTATAGTGGATACTGAGGGACTGGAACCAGAATCTAAAAAAATGAAAAATATTCATTATGCAACATGAAAAATATATAGGCATCTTGGTGTTGGGTCAGGTGCAGGGGAAAACCGCAAACAATGAATAATTCAGTAACACCCTGGTAACCATTCTAGACGGTATGCAATTGTGCACATGTGCATACAAGTCATTTGTTAGCAATTTGTCCGGTATGCACACATGCATAAAAACCAAAAAACATCTTCAATTACTTGTATGCACATGTGCATACAGTCTAGATGAACGGTTACCAGGAAGTTCCCAAGTTTTTTATTTTTTAAGGGGTTTTGTCTTGGTGCTATATAAAAGTATATTCTTGATTAATATTTGGCTTCTTCTTCTCTATCTCTTGAGAATAGGTCTGCATAAGTCTTAACCCCAAGAATTCGGGTTGGTTATCTTGGGTTTGGTTTAAATGAGCTTATGTCAAACTATTACTCTATCAAATTTCAAGCATTGTAGCTCAAATTTTCCCATGAAATCAATTCTAACATGATTCTCATAGATGCATGGTTACAAAAGCAATATTTGATTAACATTAGTTGTATATTTGGTGTGGCAATTTGCGTATTAAAACAATAAAAGATTTACTTGATTTTTGTATTGTGAGCAAAAGATCATGTATTTGGTACACTGTGAACGAATGAAGGGGGAAATTCAAACCAAGAGTAATTGAAGAGAAAAAAAACTCCATACCCCATCACCGTTACCACGGATAATGGTTTGCAACATCTGCATTACTCCTTTACTGGCACCATCAGTGAGATATATGAGTTCTGGATCGCTGTCACCAATTATAATAGCATTCTTAGTTCAGGGACTGATAAATGTACATATTACTTTCAAAGTCCAACCTCATTTTCAAATTTGCAAAAGACACAATCTTTACAAATTTAAAGTCAACAATTTTTCCCTTGGTAATAGTTGTTATAAAGTTCAATAGAACCAAACAAAACAATCCCGGTATATCCCACCTAGCAGGAGTGGACATATGAAGGTTGAGTGGGTCCCGTGCACCCGTTAAACTTTAAGGGGTGCTCGGGGTTGTTAGAAAATACAAGTGAACATCAATAAAGGATAACCGAAAAATTCCATCCAAATAATAAATTCGACAAAATCTCTCTAAATTAACCAAAAACTTTTAACAATATTCCCTCGAAATCAACCAAAAAACTTTAAAATCCCTCAAAACGATGGAATTCGGCTAAAAACATATTGGACAACTTTACGGGCCTTTGACCCACCTTAAAGGTGCAACCGCTCGGCAAAAATCCTAGGTCCGCTACTGCCACCTAAAGGTGGGAGTATGGGGGTTGGGATATAGGGCGGACCTCTACCCGCAAAGAGTAGAGCGGTTGTTTCCATAAAGACCCCCGGCTAGATCTGTAGAAATGGAGGGAATCATAAATACTCGATTTTCACCTTGGATACCCATCACGTCTGCCGATGAATTCAGCAACTTCTTTCCTTATTCCAGGAAGCCCACGGGAATCGCTGTAAGCACCTAAAGGATCAAAAAGACATCATTACACCAAAAGAAGGAAAATTGTGAAAACAATAAACAAGATTTTAAAGTTCATTAAAAACGCATCTCTAAACAATACCTAGACCCCCTGCTGTGTAAGAAAGGTACAGCTTAGCTTTTGCAATCGCATCAGCTGGGAATACAAGTCCCACATTCGGATCATCAAGAAGAAAAGGAGCCTGGCAAAGAGCAACCACCTGCAATAATATACATATATATGTTTTGTTAGTTAGATAGGTGCAGGTTTGTTTGAGAACAATAAGAACCAACTATTCATGATATAATACATAATGGAAATGCATGGTATTCATAAATATTTAGGTATATTCATCATGAATAGTTGCTTCTCATAGTGCTCAAAATATCTATGGTTCGCAAATCAACTTTCCCGTTGTTAGATATGATAAAAGAGAAACTACGTCCATAAGAACAGATTGCATATCCAATGAATGCCAATGGAAATGAACAGAACAACTTCAGTAATATAAGAATTTACAAACATACTGAATTTAATTAGCACAAACCTGACGAGGGAATGTTAGAGGCTTCTGTCCCAAAGCATGAGGATTGCCCACATTTGTGAAGATAATCTGCAAGGGGATAGTTAAACCGGTGAGCCATTAGTAGCATATTCTATCATCATTTAGTTGTTACTCTGTGGTTTCTATCACTAAATGCGGCTTGTTTCCTTTGATGTATGTGTACTATTGAAAAATCAATAGATATAATAATATTCTAGCAACAACCATGGATGTAGACAAATTGTTGAACCACATATATATTCTGTGTTTGGTTTACTATTTTTAAGACCAAACAAAACGAACCTAGGTAATCACACTCGAAAGTAGGGTGGGGGGCAAAACCTGGCCGCTACCCCAAAGAGTAGAGCGCTTGTTACCGTGAATAACCCTCACTTGTGCAAGAGTGTAAGCAAACAGTAATTTCCTATTTTTGTTTCTTGCAACTATTATTGTCGGTGAGGTTGGTTCAAAGGAAAACCCCCAAAAATTAAAAACCAAGGAACACCCTGATAACGTTCATCTGGAGGATGGTATGCACCATCCAGATGAACAATTACCAGGGTGTTCCTCATGTTTTCATTTTTTTGTGGTTTTCCTCTGAACCTGACTTACTTCTATGTGTGATTATAGATCCTAACTATTATCAAGAAAATATTTGACCAAATAGAGGCTCAACAATAAAATGTCTGAAGAAACAAAAAAGAATGGACTCCATTGTGGCCAGCTTAGTTGGTTTGATGCATGGGTTATAGTTCCCATATGGTGAAGGTCAGGAGTTCGACTCCTACTAGACTCCATTGTGGGGGATTTTCCCTGAACGGGTGTCGGGTTCGAATCCCAGTTGATGTCTTGAAGCCCTTTAAATGGAAACCGGATGGCTAGGCTGGGGGCGGTTATTCTCCTTGGAGAGGTTTCAAACTCGGGTCATCGTGACTTGGTGCCATGGTGGCACGATGATACTCCGTTGCACCAACATGCCGTTCAAAAAAAAAAGAAACAAAAAAGAATAAACAACTAAGGTAAACTATAGCTAGCATAATATGGACCCAAATGAATATCATTCACTCAAGAAGTACATCTCATAACAACACATGGAAATATGGATTCAATTGACCACTCTTCATTTCTTTGAGGTTAATGGGGTGATGGGTCGTACCTTCTTGCCTTCTTTCTGAAGTTCTGAAGCACGAAGATACAGTTCACCCCTTACAGCGTACTGGGCTTTCTTCACATTTTCGTTTATCTGGTCATAGTCCAATGCTTTGCGTGACATGATTCGTGATTCAAACACCAGTGATTACAGATCACTTGTTAGCCTGAAATTGTTAACAAGATCACATGAGTACAATCAGAAGCTGAGATCAAGAGTTAGAAGGCAAAAATCTAACCGGTATGTTACACACAAATTTTATATATAATATCAAGATTATCAACATATCAATCAAATTAATCATCATCTCCATTCACATAAAACCCATATACTCCCTGTGTCCAAGAATAAATGCAACAAATTCCTTTTAGCTACCGTAGAATAAGTACAATGTTTCCTTTTTTGGCATGTTTCAATTACTTAGCCCATTAGTGATAGCGCCCGTTTTGGTCTACAAGCTCCCTCTATTTGAGCAAAAAATAAGGTTTATTACCCACAACCCCGACTGGCCCTACACGAAACCCGCCCCTTAGGAACCACATGTTAGGAGGCATTTAAGAGTCGACTCAGCGGCTGAGGCTAGCGGAAGGGGTTCAAGCCCGTCTCCAGCAAGATCAAACTTGAACATGTTGTTTATTTGAGCAAAGTCTCCCTACCCTTTTGCCAACTGAGCTACACACGTGAGGGCTACAGGATCCATCTATTATGTGGTGTTTTATATATTTAATTCATAGTCAAACAATTTCATTAACTTACAACTCTAGCTAACTATTGCATTTGTTTTGGGAATGAGAGTATGAGACTGAACATAGTATTTATCAACATTAGTTGCTTGATAAAAAGTCTAGAACTCCTTGATAGTTGATATCATCTTCGTCATCGCCAAAAAAAAAATTAAACGGCAGATAACTCAAACACACGTACTGACACGAAGTCGACTAGCTATCCGGGATCCATACGGGCACCCGACTAATCCTCGGCGACCATGGACTGACCCGACAGCCGACCCATGGTCAGGATATCACCACATGCTCACCCCATGAATCGAACCCGGGTAGATAGGAATGCCATCCACTGTCCCCATCAAGGATGTTACCGACCACTAGGCTACTTTGATTCGTCATCGCCATTTACTCGTTAGCCAGCTAGAATATGTTGATCAAACAGGCTAACTTTCAACTTTGAATTTGAGAAATATAAAGTAACCACTAACCCTAATTTCAAACATGATCAAAGCTCATTTAGCTCGATTTCAAACACGATTTCGCTCCAATTTCAAATTTCAAAACAACAAAATCAAACTTCCATAGATCCAATCAGATTCCCAAAGTTAATCTAACCTAACAAAGTCGTAAATGAAGATGAAATCAATACATCAAAAACCCATAAATCAAACAAAAAATAAATAAATCCATTAACCAACATATAAACAATATGAAACTCCCAAATCAAACAACCAAATCAAATCAAATCATCACTACCGACTTCCAATCAATTCAAACTCCAATCGTTAGATATAAGAATAGTACCTGAATTTGGACCAATAGCGAAACTAGGGTTCCAAACCCTATCGGGGAGAGCAAATTTGAGGAAATTGAAACAATGGGGGAGAGCTGAGAAGTGGGTGGGGGTGGAAAGTGTGAGGGTGTGACACGATATAATAAAGGGAAACAGTTGAGAGCCACTGAAACTGGGTAGATGGATTATTTGGGGGGAAATAATTAGGGTTTTTATTTTTTGGGGGGGGATAAAGGTTGGGTGATTGGTACTAGTGTGGTGTGAGTTGAAGCTTGAAATTTCTGGTTCAAATTGGCTCACCATCTCCATTGTCGTTACCCTAGGTTGTAGATCAAAGATCTGGTTTCAGCCCAATAATGGCAGCTAACTGACAAATAGATGGTAACCAAAAGTATAACTGCTTGGATGAAGGGGAAAAGATGGCCTTTTGGGTCAATTTTTTCTTCCCTCAAAGGATAGGATAAAATGTCAATTTAGCACTATTTTGTGGTCTGGTTTGAACAGTTTAATTAGGAATGTAGATGAGTCGAGTAGGGCCGGTCTTTAAGCTAATTGAGCCAAGACTCGCTTAAAATTATAGAAGCTTGAGCTCGGCTCATTACCTTTTGGGTCAATTTTTTTCTGGATAAAAGTTGCTCATAAGTACTAATAGCCGATAACCGATATCGCTTGTATTTGACAAATTAGCTGATCAGGCCGTGAGTATCGCACACGGGCTAGGCATGGGCACCGGCGGGCCCAGCCCGATGGTGCTACGCCTCGTGCGGGCTCAAGCAGCGGGCTCGGCATCTAGCTCACGAACCCGCTGGTTTGCGCTCTCTCTCTCTCTCTCT
>LUCG01253979.1:0-15118 GCA_001633085.1 Carthamus tinctorius
TCAATTTTTTTGGAAAACTATTCTAACTAAACAAGTTTTTTATATTTTCATTTTTCATAGAAATTTTTTCTGAAAAACAGAAAATTTTTCCACAACTAAACACACCCTAACATTCCCAAAAAACCATCCATTTTTTTAAAATTTAAAGTTTAAACTAAAATTATAGATTTGAGTAATAGATTACTTGAATTCGGCTCCAAAAATTTTATAGCAAGATTAAACTTGACTTGCACTTGAAGAACTTTATTAAAGTTGGGCTTAAGCTCGAGCTTGAATATTTTTTGAATTATTGAATTTGATGTTTGTTTATTGGCGCAAACTTACAATCGATTGTCTTTTATATTGGCTTGGGCTTGATGATTTTTATGTTTTTATGATATGCTTTATGAACATAAGATTATTTTTGCTTGAAAATGTGTATTTTCGAATAACTAGGCTCAACTAGAAAATTTTAACTGAGTTCTTAGATGAGTTGGATTATCATTTGTGTTATGATGCTTCACTCGTTAAGTTAAACTAGTTTTATTTGTTTTTAATAGTCTCTCAAGCTTGATAACTATTAAACCCGAGCTCGTTAAGAGCTCGAATAGTTTAAATCCCTACATCTAGTATGCAAGTATTTACGTAATTATTTCTGGACTTCATTTATTATATTGAATGCTTAGAGGTATGTGCTTCTAATAGATTTGGTCCTTTGTCCTAAATGCCATCCATCATCTCTGTTAAGTCCGGGGGTTAGATAGTCATTTATCTGTTCTTTGCATTATTTTTAAAATTTTTGACTAAGTTTTAAAATTTTAATCTTTTACTTAATTTTATTTTTTTAAGTTTTTTANAGGAGAATCATGCGAGAAGCTGGTCAATTTATTAAAAAATGTGATAATTGCCAAACACATTTGATACAACAAGTTCAGAAGGACGCATGTAACTTATCAACATTGTATGTGTTTGTCACAAGTAAATGTACTATGGAATCACATGTGATTTGGTCCTCTCGCAATTCTCATAAATTAACCATCTTTTGTAAAACGGTTGAATTATGGGTGATTTTACATTAACACCACATACAAAATCACATGTGCTTCATAGTTCACACGACTTTGCCCAGTGACCTGGAGACACCACTAAAGTTTTTTACATACCTTTTTTTACCATTAATATAAAATCACACGCGATTTTGGACGTGATTTGGCCGTTTTCGTATTATTGGTGATGAACAAAAATGATCATGATTCATGTTAAACTGATCCACTATTCATAATGAATAATCCATAAAAGTATAAGACATGTTGTCCCTACATATATAGACGAAAGTTCAAATAAAAACTGAAATCTAATTGTGAACGTAAGGACAACCGTGAACACTCCACGTGGCATATTCAGTTTGAATAATACTAGATTATTCAAACTGAATATTATGCATTACTGAAGGTGAATAATACAACATTCAGACTTAATAATACTGAATGCTATATTATTCAGTCTGAATGTTGTATTATTCACCTTGAATAATGCGTAATATTCTATCTGAATAATCATGTATAAGTCAAACCAAATAAAACACATGTCGTGTTCTCGGTTATCCTCACGTTCACAATTAGATTTCAGTTTTTATTTGAATCTGCCTCTACATATTATGTGTGGGTGTGATATTTTATTTGGTCTATTTTAAGGTTAGCAAGACTTTGTGTTTGTGTACTTGGGTATTTAGGCCCAACAAATTTAACTGTCTTGCAGATCTTTATTGGGCTTAGCCCTTTGGGCCTGTGTCATACTTGGATAGTTGGATAGTTATGGTATTATTTAAATTTCAATTTAATGATTGCTATTTATATTATTTTTTATAATTTCTTTTATCAAAATGTTAACTGATTTTTTTTTTTTGGAAATACCTTCATTGATTCGGTTTTATATCGAAAATGTTTCTAGGTTTTTCGAAGACGTGAGGATTATCGACACCTCAACAATACAGGATATACTAAATTTTCTACAAATAAGACCACGTTAAATACATGAAATAACAATCTACTTTTAAAAATGTTTTTATTTTTATCGTTCAAAAAAAATGTTGTTATTATTGTATTTCACTTTCATTCTTTGTTTTATAAAACATGCTTTTATATTATGTTTTATTTTGTGCATTGTATTTAGAAAAATCTGCTCAATATAACAATGAATATGCTTTTATATTAGTTTTTTTAGAAACTATAATTGATTTTTATAGTGGTTGATGCAGAATAAAAACGTTAGGAACAAATAATTCAAAAGATTAACTCTAAATTAAAATTTGTCCTAAATAACACAATCCGTATAACATCTTTTTTTGTACACTTACAATAATCGTGTTTGAATTCAAGATTTAGAAATTCAAAAGAATTCGTTCTTGAAAATTTTACATATTTGCAATCAATCATTGTGTAAAATAATTTCCGAAAAAGTCATTAAATGGGATCCACAAATAGGAAATTTGTCTTCAAAACTTTTTCAAATCCAACACATATCTGACACCCTAAAGTTATTTGTAACGATAATTACAAAAGAGTACTTTTAACGGAAGATTTCCAAAAGGAAACTTCTTTTTACCATAACAATTTATACCTATTGAAACTATATTAAACCAAATGGTTATATGTCTGTGTTATGTACTTTAAAACATCATTGATCCATATCAATAATAAATGATACCAAGTACGTTTAACATGAAATTATATAGTTACCCTTTTCTATATACTAGACAACTTATACATGTCAACCTTTTGAATCAAATGATTACGTATTTAAAACTCCCTTTTAACTGATTTTCTATATACTGACATTCATTCAAGAGAAAGTAATAGAAAAGTCCATCTAGTTACTTCCTATTAGAATTAATTTCAACCGGCTATTATATTACCAAGCCTCTGAACCATTTCAAGTTAGTAAGCCTGATGCCTAAAATGACCACAAACGGCATTTTCTCATGTTCATCTTGAGTAGGAATATTAGAGGTGGATTGGTCATGTGGCAATAACAATTACTTGTTTACGTCTTAATGATTTCATAATAGCCACCTCTTGTTCGATTAGACTCGAATCTTGTTTCGTAATCTTTTTTCCAAGCCTCAAATGTTAAACCATGTGGGAATGGTTCATTTTCCAGACCATCGACATGTACACGTCAACCTTTTCCACAATTATCTGTCATTAATCATAAAGTTGCATCGAATATTTGAAACGCGTGTTTGGTCATCATTAGAAATACATGAAGTTCAGTGTATTGACAAAGAAAACAAGCCATTGTTTTGAAACACATAAACCATCTCAAAATTCCTTAGTTGGACTAATAACATAACATAGATTATTTTTAGTTTATATTATTGCATAATTGACTTATAGATCAATATAAAAGCTAAAGTTGATGGTGCATTTTTATGACCCTAATAAGATGGCACAAAGAGATCATATGATTTAAACAAAGAACATAAGGGTGCTAGTGCACACTTTGAATTAATCAATTGTTGGTGTACACTTGAATTTAAGATTTCTTAGTGCATTTAATCAAGATCTTTACAACTGATTCGAGTCGATTATAAAGGATGTCTCGGTTGATTTCAAAGGCGACCACATTTTACCAATGGTTGTTCAGTAAAAACTTGCTACGTAATTTTACCATGTTTTTCATATTTTCTATATTTTTAAGATTTTATTAAAAAATTAATCCAAACTTCCAAAAGTGGCATTTGATTCACTAGAATTGGACGATTTTGAAGGAATTGGAATAGTCAATTCCAATAATCAAATTTCATTCATGCGTTTGATTTATTTATTGAGTTTCGTGTGATTTTGAATTTTGCATATGGTAGATGGTAAAATCCTTGTATTCTAGCAAGAAATTACAATTCTTTCGTCCCATCTTTTATAAAAAAATAAAAATAAAGAGAAATTATTTTCCTCCTACTGATCCTTCTACTGACTTGATCAAGACAGGTTTTAAAATCAATGGATGATATGGGAAAACAGAATAAATGGATTACACATGTCACTTAGGAGGATGAGTAGGAGGAAATATAATTTCTCATAAATAAATTATGCTCTTATATTTACCATATTATATCTCATCAGACCCATAATGGTCGTGAACAACTACTGTCGCATCCACCCGCTACCATTATTGTCTTCAACGAACTAAACAGAAATATTCAATTTCTTTTGACATTTCATTCTGATCCCCACCAAACAAATACATCATCAAATCCGATTAAATTTCACCTTTTTTTGAAGGGTGTCCGGGCCAAAGCCCAACTAATCCCCGGTAATTTTGGGGGCTAAACATGGCTCCACTTAAATGTCCCAGGCATGCGCACGGGAAGACTCGAACTCGGTTAATGCGCTATGAACCCCCCGAGCGATAACCAATCCGCCACAGCACCGGAAGACGATTAAATTTCACTTTGATTCCAATTTATTTGACAAATTCCAGTTTCAACTTTTTCATTCTGCAAACCAATGACCGCCTCTTAATGATTTCCTATCCCGACTCTCTCTTAAACCATTTTAAGCCTTGATTTCATTCTCAACGGTTATCGAACAACAACGTTTCATTTTTCACTGCATCATAAGAGCCTCTTAATCATTCAGATCATTTAATCATCCAACATCAAACCCAAAATTGAAATTTTCTCAAAATTCAAAAACTGAAACATATTACTCATCACATGGAAGAGTGTTCATGAGCAGTGACGACAGCTCTACAAATTTTTTTTTTTATTTAAAAAATATATATTTTATTGGGTACGTGGCAGGAGCTGATTGGGGAGCCGCACACGATGGAAAGCCGACAGCTTAGCCGGCTTGGTCTATCTTTTTGTTTTGTAACATGAGAAATAATTGCATACACCCGTTACCATTCTTTACAAAACAGGGAACATCATAACGTGCCACTTTTTTTAAAAGCATAATTAAAATTAATTTTTAAATTAAAAAAGAAAAATCATTGAACTTTTAAGTGACACACGAATTAAAGATGAACGTTCGATTCATTACCTTAAAATCGGAATCGGAATTGGAATCGGAATCGGAATCTAACATGTGCAATGTAAAAGTGAAGGTTTTTATAGGTTATTATTGTATCTGTTATAAAAGTTTCGTCATAACGGTTATTATGACATTCGGTGGTGACTCAAGACTTGTATAATCTAATTTAGACTACTTAATATCATTTGACTCATTTAGCCATGAGAATGAGAAATAGCGAATATGATATGTGATGTGTGCAATTTAAAAGTGAAGGTTTTTATAGGTTATTATTGTATCTGTTATAAGAGGTTCGTCATAACAGTTATTATGATATCGGATGTTTTATGACTCGGATATCATATAACGTTAACTTTGTCGTATCCAATGAGCTGATATGTGATTTTTTTTCAAGATGATATTGGTTTCTTACGTTTTCAATTATTTGATATAAAATCAATTTTTAGATTGCTAAATATCATTGACGGATTTAGCCATGAGAATGGGGAACATGACGGGTTAGAGATTTTTTCCTGTTTTTGTCATATATTTTGAATTAAATGTGTTAAAAACCATGATCGATCCAAAGTGGTTTATGGTTAAATCTCACAAATTTATGAAATTTTTGCTTTTATGTAAATAGAATCATAATTTCATACAGTAAAACCTAAAACCAAATAAAATTCAATTTAATATGAAAAAAAAAACTCAACCGTAATACTATTTGTCCATCCATTCACACAAACCAAAACATCGAGTAATATCCATAAAGCTATAGCATCATATGTAACTAGGAACATGACTTAATGAAAACCTACCATATGCAACTTGCGCTGAACAAAACACGTACAAACGATGAACACGGACGATAAATGAATGATTTTTTTGTGTGTGTTCATATGTGCGTTCATTAAGAAAAGATATTTGTTCACATTCTTTTGTGTTCGTTCATTAGGAACTAAACGAGCTTAAGCGAACATAAACAAACAAACAAACTAAAATGAATATAAACAAACGAATTTAAATGAACAAAATCCAAATGAACATAAAAAATATCTGTTACTCATCATTTCGTTCGTAAAAATAAGTATAACAAACAAAAAACCGAGTTAAGTTAGGTGGTATAAAATGGAATTTTAAAAGAAGAGATAGTTCTCCAAAATGTATCAAACTATACCAAAAAAATTATTGTGTGTATCCACCTATCAAAAATGTTTTTTGATGTATCAAACATTTATTTTTTGGTTTGTGGATTTGTTGGTTCGTAGTTGTGGTCTTTGCTCAAGTGGTTTGTGGTTGTGGGTTCAGTTGAAGTGGTTCATGGATCGTATTTAAGTTCAAGTGGTTCTTGGTTCGTGGTTTCATGGTTCGTGCCTGTGGTTTTGTTCTAGTGGTTGCGGGTTTTGTTTATATTGTAATGGTTTTGTTTCCTGCTGCTTTAGGTTGCTTCTTGCTACCTAGGAAGCCTGTTTGTGTTTTCGTTTGGTATTAATAAAATTGTTGCCGTTCAATTTTTTTTCCCAAACTATTCAATCTTATATAAAGTAATATTTGAATACACATGTTGCTATTTATCTAGAAAGTATGCACATATACATACCGAATAAATTGCTTACAAGCTATTTGTATACACATGTTCATACCGTTTAAAACTTTAAATGAAGAATTACCAATGCATTATTCAGTTTTTCAATTTTCCCTTAACCTAATCTCTCATACATACATTATTTTTATCTACTAATAAACTATATTTATTAAACATGATTAATTTATTAATTAATAATTAACTTATAATATATTATTTCCACCAAAAGAAAAGGGTTGTTTTGGAAAACAACACAACTTACAAAAGCATTTATCCACTATATATAATAACTCCAAAATATCTTTTAAGGTCCATTAAGCTGCCAGGAGACAGACAATGGCTGGATTCTCTATAATGGTGGACAGATAAGGACACCACTCCACCTCCATTAATACCCTCCTGGAAATGGAGAATAACATCTGAATTCCATCTTTTTTTCATTAAGCCTCACCTCCTTCCATTCCAATTTCTCATCAATCTTCAACCTCCATTACAGCCTTAAATCCAGGTATCACATTCACATCTCACCAATTCTCTCTTCTTCTTATTGCTTTTGATTTAAGCTACCTGTTCTAGCTTATCAGCTAGCTTAATGAAAGTTAGGTCAACTAGCTTATAAGTTAGCTAATAAGCTAGATCAACCGGCTTAATTGAAACGCTAGTTGAAGCAGCGTTTTGAGGAGCCTTTTGTAGTTTTTTTTCAATTATACCCTTGTTAATATTAATTATTATACCCTAAGATACCCTTTTTGGTCATTTTACAAGCTCATAAGTTAGTTTTTTTGGCAAATATAATTTGTTCATAAGTTAGCTTATCAACTATCAACTAGCTTATTAGGCTATGTTTGCCAAACATAGCCTAATAAGCTAGTTGATAGCTGATAAGCGTGCTCATGAACAAATTATGTTTGTCAAAAACTAGCTTATGAGTTTGTAAAATGACCAAAAAGGGTATATTAGGGTATAATAATTAATATTAACAAGGGTATGATTGGAAAAATCTACAAAAACCTTCAAAAAGCTACCTACAAGTAGCTTATCAAAAAGCTAACTTATAAGCTACATTTTTTCATCCAAACATGCCTTGGTCAACATTAGCTTATCAGCTAGTTTGCTAAACATAACCTTGATCCAGTTTTTGCAGAAGTAGATCCACCATGGATCCGGATCTGACCAAACCCTGGACGTTACCTGAAGAGTTTCTGAAGCAAACCTTCTCGTTGATCGACTCCGATAAGGATCGCAACTCGGCGTCGCTCGTCTGCAAGGACTGGTACGACGCCGACCGGTTCAGCCGCCGCCACGTCTCGATCGGGAACTGCTACGCGGTCTCGCCGGAGATCGTGGCGGCGAGGTTTCCGGGGATCCGGAGCGTGACGCTGAAGGGCAAGCCCCGGTTCTCCGACTTCAACCTGGTGCCGGAGGACTGGGGGGCCGACGTCCAGCGGTGGCTGGGGGTCTTCGCGGCGGCGTATCCGTTCCTGGAGGAGCTGCGGCTGAAGAGGATGGCGGTTTCCGATGAGAGCTTGGAGTTTCTGGCGATGAATTTTGATGGATTTAAGGCTCTATCGCTGTTGAGCTGTGAGGGTTTCAGTACCATAGGGTTGGAAGCCATTGTTACTCATTGCAAGTAAGCTTTTCCTATTCTTTTTTTTTTTTACAATAATTGCAAAAAAGTTAGGACAAATTTGAAATAAAATATGTTAACACGTGGCAATTCCGTAAATTACGGAATTGCCACATACGGATTTAGGATGGAATCTGTTTTTTTTTTACAAAAAAGGTCCAATTCTGTAATTACAGAATGGTCTTTACGGAGTGGATGGCTAATTTGATAAATTTGGGAGAGAGATGGTTAGGAGGCAAATTTCAAAGTTTCGTTTGGTTAGTTTGGCCGATTTCCCTTTTGAAATTGGCAATCCAATTCATTCGAATTTTTTCTAAAACATATTCGAGCCAGTGAGAGACCAACTCGTTACAAAACAACATGTATGAGTCATCTTCTATAATAAACGAACTTTATGGACCATTTATGTAAAAACCACCAAACTATAGGGGCTGCATCTGTAATTAACTCGATTTCTAAAATAGCAATTATTTGAACTACATCTGGAATCCGTTTCGAAAAAACCGGACATTTTTAACGTCTTATAAAGCCAATTATGTTGTAGTATCAGATCTTTTTAAATCATTTAACCAATGAAAACTTTGCAATCTTGATTTTGTAGAAACTTGACGGAATTAGACATACAAGAGAACGGGATCGACGATCTCGGTGGAGATTGGTTGAGCTATGTCCCGGAAAACTTAACCTCGCTAGAAGTTCTCAACTTCGCAACGTTGAACAGCGAAGTCAGTTTCGATGCGTTGGAGAGTCTCGTTTCCCGATGCAAGTCGTTACGTGTCCTAAAAGTTAACCGGAAAATAAGTTTGGATCAATTGAGGAAGCTTCTCGAGCTCGCTCCAAAGTTGACGGAGCTCGGTACCGGCTCATTCGCGGAGGATCTCGTGACGAGTTCCGTTGCCGAGCTCGAGAGCGCGTTCGGTAAATGCCGAGATTTGCATACCCTTTCGGGTTTTTGGGACGCTACTCTGCTTTATCTACCGGTTATATATCCTGTGTGCGGTAATTTGACGTTTTTGAATCTGAGTTACGCGACTCTCGGGGCCGTCGAACTCGAACGTATTCTTTCACGGTGCAAAAGCCTACGTCGCCTTTGGGTAAGTTTTTTCCGCCGTGAACGGGGTTTTCTCGGAATTATTTTCGTCAGTCTCTTATGAAATTGATTTCTAGATAAGGGTCTTCATGGAAACAGTTGTTTTACCTTTTAGGGTAGAGATCAGGTATGCATACATCCCACCCTACCCCTGATGGGATATACTTGGTTTGATTAGTTGGTTTCTAATGTAACAGTCGTTTTACTTTTTGGAGTAGAGATCATGTTTGCGTACATCCTACTATGAGGTGGGATATACTGGGATCGTTTGGTTGATCCCAACTTGGGTAGGAATTGGATATATCTGGGATCGTTTGGTTTGATCTGATCCTTGTAGAAACAACTGCTTTACTATTTATGGTAGATATCAGGTATTTGTACATCCCATCCTCACATCCCAACTAGGGCAAGAATTGGGTTATACTGGGATCGTTTGGTTTGATCTAATTCTTGTAGAAACAACTGCTTTACTATTTCGGGTAGAGATCAAATAACTATAATATCCCAACTTATGCAGGAATTGGGATATACTGGGATAGTTTGGTTTGATCTAATTCTTGTAGAAACAATTGCTTTACTATTGTGGGTAGAGATCGAATAACTATAATATCCCACCTTCAGATCCCAACTTGGCTGGAACTGGGATATACTGGGATCGTTTGGTTTGATCTAATTCTTGTAGAAACAATTGCCTTACTATTTGGGGGTAGAGATCAGATAACTATAATATCCCACCCTCAGATCCCAACTTGGGTAGGAATTGGGATATGCTGAGATCGTTTGGTTTGATCTAATTCTTGTAGAAACAACTGCTTACTATTTGGGATAGATCAAATATTTGTATATATAATCCCACCTTCAGATTCCAAAATTGGGTAGGAAGTGGGATATAGTGGGTTTGTTTAGTTTGATATGATTCTCATGAATTGCAAATGTTTTCAGGTTCTCGATACGGTTAGGGACGAGGGTTTAGAAGCGGTCGGATCGTGTTGCCCGTTGCTAGAAGAACTGCGGGTCTTCCCAGCCGACCCGTTTGACCAAGAACTCGGAGTGACCGAGTTGGGTTTCGTGGCCGTATCCAATGGGTGCCCGAACCTACATTACGTGCTCTACTTCTGCCAACGGATGACCAACGCTGCGGTGGCCACGGTTGCCCGAAACTGCCCGAACTTCACCCACTTCCGTCTCTGCATAATGAGCCCCGACGAACCCGATTACCTAACCAACGAGCCCATGGACGAGGCCTTCGGTGCGATCGTGAAGACATGCCCTAACCTCCGACGGCTCTCCGTTTCCGGCCGGCTAACCGACCTGGCTTTCGAGTATATCGGGAAACATGCAAAAAACCTCGAGACGTTTTCGGTGGCGTTTGCGGGCAGTAGTGATTCCGGGATGGAGTACGTGATGAGAGGCTGCCCGAAACTGCGGCGGGTCGAGATCCGAGACTGCCCGTTTGGGGACCGGGCATTGCTTTCGGGTTTGTCCCGGTACGAGTCGATGCGGTCATTGTGGATGTCGGCTTGTAACGTGACGATGGACGGGTGTAAGAAGTTGGCCGATGAGATGCCGAGGTTGAACGTCGAGGTGATCAAGGAAGATGGGGGTGAAGATGGTTGTGCTGATAAGGTTTATATTTATCGAACGGTGGCCGGGCCACGGCCCGATGCTCCACCGTTCGTTGTGACGCTTTGACCGAAGATCGAGATATCTGAGTGGTCAGGAAATGTTGTCGATAAGTTTCCGATGCTAAAAACGTATTTATATTTTGATTTAGGGTTTGGTTTTGGTGGTTTTGCGACTCTAATGAGCTCTAGAAGAGAGTGTACTTTGGAGAATTTTCTTTTTATTATGGTATCTGATATCTTTGACCTAACTGAAGAATACAGTCTGAAAAAAGCTTAGGCTCGTCCAACAAACCTAAAAGGGTTTAAGGCTGAACCCGGACGGGCACTCAGGATGTTGGATTGGTCCATGATTAACTTTTTAACACATTTTTTAAAATAGAGAAAATAAGATTTTTGTTCTCTAAATTACTCTAACATATTTTGTTATATGGTTCTTTAGAACAGATAAAACTAGAAAAATCTAAGAGAGCGTTTGGTTGGGGGTATTGGGAGGTCAGGAATGGGAATGGTAATGAAAATTGTTATTTGGTTTGATATTATATAATGAAATCATTTCTGTAGATCCATTAATTTTCATTCCTAACTAAATTGGGGGGAATGGAAATTTTATTTCTATTTGATTCTTTTTTCCCTGCATTGTTACATCTATGGATGTTAAATGAAACATCTCTTGTATTTTCAACTTGGAGAAACATATTTTTTTAATATGAAACAATTTTTCATTGATTATATTGGGTTAACCGAACAACATCAACGCAATGCTCATTTCTATTCTCATTCCCATGCATTCTCATTTTCATTTTCATTCTCATTCCCTGAAATGAATCAACCCCCCCCCCCCNATTTCTACCAGAGAGGTTGAATTGTTATTTTTTTTTATTACTATAACAATACATTTTTAAAAAGTGTATTGTGATGATAAATTTGTAGAATATTTTAATAATATATTGGATGTTTGGAATATCTAAAATATAGAAATCATTGAAGTTAAATACAAACAAGATTTTGATTTTTGAGTTCCTATTTTAAAGAAATCATTGAGAAGGTGTTTTAGATAGTTTGGTGACAAGATTTTCAAAGCAAAATACCACAAGGACTATTTCTGCAATTGTCAAAAATTGAAGTTCTATTTTAAGACTTTTCACTAAACTTGAAGAACCAAAATTATTCTTTTGTTTTTCCATTTTTGGAACTGAAAAATGATAAGTAATTTGGGCTAAACTTACAAATGGGCCTGAAGTTGGGTTTCAACCTCTTGGGCTTGCAATTGGGCTTTTTGCTTACCTGATTGGGCTTCTTTTAACTCGGGCCGGAAGCTACGGCCAAACTTTTCACTACCAACATTTGCGTTTAATATACTGAACATGATATAACAGGATTAGAGCATGGCTAACTGTCTCTTGTTTGACATGAGTTTTATATGGGATACAGTGAAACATCTCACTGCTTTACTTGGCAGCATGACACTTGTACTGGTCCAGCTTTATATACATTCTCATTGTGAGAATGTGTCACGAGATATTTTCCTTAAAACCATTTTACGAAAAAGGGTGCTTATGTAAACAGTCTTTTTACTTTTGTGTGTAGGGTTGGGTTGGTCCCAACTCCCAAATCGACCTCTTCAAAATTGGGGTGGCCAATCTCAACCAAGAATTCTAGGATGAATCTAGGCGCAATATCATGTCCCGATCCTATCAAGATTGTCCTAAATCTAGTAGCGTTTTTGACTAAGTTTTAAAAAAAATAAGTGTTTTTTACACCAAAATGTTATTTAAATAGAGATGGAATTATGAGTTTTATTGACTTTTATGTCATAACTATATCCATTTATTTTGAAAGGAAGAGGAGAGAGTGATGCTATTATTATAAAGTTATATACATAATACTTAGTAAATGGAGATGGACATGCATATTTAATTCCCATCCCTACAAATTATGGTGGGGAAAATATAATTAATAGAAATTTCCATGCAATGAAACATAAATATTAAATGAGTATGTCAACTAAGATGAGATGTAAATGATTTATTTCTTTTTGGTTTAGTGGAAGTTGAAAATAATAAATATCTCAATAATATCTATAAATTTATTTTATTTATATTGAAAATATTAATAAAATATCAAGAGAAATACCGACCGGTTTATTATCATAAATAACCACATGGAAAATATCTATTAATACTTTTTAGCCATCTTTAAAAAAAGCGATAAGACAGTAAAGAAACTGCAAGTAATTCCTGACCTATCCAAATGAAAAGTGGATTCGTCGCAAAATAAATCGACACACTGGAACTTGCAGCACCACAAGGACATACCACAACTTGCAATGTCACAAAGACATGTTACATTTCATTTATGGTCTTAGTTAGAATCTTCTAAAATCATAAGTTAATCGAGAATTATGTTGGCTGTAAGGTGTTCTTTTTAGTCATCAAATAACTATTAACAGATAAGAGCAAAAAAGGTTGATTCAGATCATACGAAGTCAGCTCATAAGTAAAATCTTATAAAATATATGCCTTCAAAAATTAGCCTTATGATTAAATGAACCCAGTGGAGGATCCAGAAACTTAAGTGATTGGGGTTAGACCTGGAGGAGTGTCTAACACTTTCCTATTTCGAATGACGCATTAGAACCAAAATGGTTTTGAGCTATTTGGTTTTCGAGTTAAGTAGTTCATCGAGTAGCAAATTATACCATAGTTTTATTTAGATAATTGGTCTGAGACTTTAAGCATAGAAAACAGTTAATATATAATAAAGTAATTTATATTAAAGCAAAAATAACACGATAATGAGATGGATTTAGTAAAACTTAGCCTACAATTTATGTTCAAACTATGGCTTAGATAACATCAAATTGAACCAATACAAAAGAACTAGATATTAAGATGCCTAATACTAAAACCAATATAACAAAACAATACACAAGACATTTTCTAGGGGGTCTTTTCATGGACAGACCCGGTATTGTCCACACGATGGCATGTGAAACCATATTATTTCCCCGACGAAGGCTAATTTCTTTAGTTTCATGAGAGGGCAACCGTAGGGTGTACCAAAAAACCAAAAAATTATCTCGAAATCAACCAAAAAACCCAAAAAGTTCTGTTGATTCAACAAAAAAAGTCCATCGAAATTAAAAAACTTCAAAAAATCTCTTGATATCAACCAATAAATTGAAAAAATCCATCTCGAAATTGAACAAAAGCTCAACTATAGATGCCACAGTTTGAAAATGTTCTAGGTCCGTCCTTGGGTCTTGTACAAAGTGAATGGGTTCTTTAAGCTTGAGACTAAACCATTTCTAAAGGGTAATTCTTTTTATCCTAAATCTATATTTTTCTAATTTTTGATTGGGATCAAGAGACCCTATTGATTTGTACGTGGCCCCGCCACCGGATGAACCTTCTGAGCAGCACCTCCGCCCCTAGATCTTGCAAGGACACACACCCTTTTTGACCTCGCTCTTTATGGCAATCATCGGTTAGAAAGTTAGTTTATACACCTTTCTACCCCTCACCCTCAAATCCGTTTTATAGTTTACCTAAAACCTCTCCAACCTTATTGGAATCATAATTACAACAAATAATCAATGACACTGAAATCACCATCTTATATCTTTAACGTTGCTTTCAAATGAAATATATTACGTTCATATCATTTGGTTTTATGGTGGTCGCTATTCAGGGGGAGCGTCTTTTGTGTGAACGATTAGAGTGAATGGGACGACATCCTCCCAATAGAACGTAATCCATGGATGTATTAATTGAATAAAGATAAAAAAGAAAGAAAATGGGCAAATGAATGGTGGTCCTTACTCTTTTGAATATAGTCCAATATTTGAACTACTTCATTCATTGAAATATTTTATTTAAATATTATTTAAAATTTTGATAAGTAATTGATTTGAAAAAGTAAACGGTTTAATGAGTTATTGGTCCAATTATTATTGAATTATCATTAATACATGATGCAAAAATATTTAAAATGGCCATTTTTATGTAATAATGATAACAAGAGCGCGACAAACCCTTCATTTACAAAAATATTTAAAAAACAAACATTTTGGTTTTTTAAAAAACCCTTCATTTACAAAAATATTTAAACAAACATTACAAAAATATTTAAAATGGCCATATTAAAAAACAAACCCTTCATTTACAAAAATTAATATATATATATATATATAGAGGAAAG
>LUCG01253989.1:0-10065 GCA_001633085.1 Carthamus tinctorius
CCATCCATATAGATATTTTGTTTTAGGGACCAAATCCAAAATTTGAGCAAACCACAGGGACCATTGGTGTAATCTAAAGTTACTTTAGATTTAATTACCCTTTCAAATTCAAATTTAAATTTGATTTACCTTATTCTCTAATTCTATTTTTACATTTGCTTCATATACGTTTCCCACCTAAAAAGTCACCCCTCCTAAAATTTCATCTCCCCCAAAAAAGTAAAAACAAAAGAGTAAAACCCTAAATCCGAAATCGTGGATGTTAACTCAATGCATTTGTTTATGTTCGGTTAGGCNGCGTTTAGCATCTTAACAAACGAACATAATCGAACACAAACACACCTAATTCCTAAACAAATGAACATGAACACAAAAAGTTTTGTTCGTTTCCCGTTTTTGTTCGTTCGTTAGTGTGGTTAACTTAAACGAACGAACATGAACAAGCCTCCGTTCGTGTTCGTTTGGCTCGTTTACAGCCCTAATGTGGACATAACTTATTACATATTTTAACTTTCGCCTTCATCATTCATCAAAGGTAGGGAAAACAAGTATGCCAACACCATACTTCCATAAGACCCTACCACAGAATATTTCGGGCTCGGTTGGTTTCGTCCTTATATATATATATATGTAGCAATTCCGGCTTTTTTGAGGGTATAATTTGTGGGCATAAGAAATGTGAACCACTTGACTCGATTGACTAAACTGATGATCTTTGGATCGATTTGAGTTTGTCTCTGTAGGTCATTGAGCACGGCGATCTTGACACGATTTGACTCAGCTAAAGATTGTTTGTTTTCCTCTTAACAGTTCCATCAAGAGACAACCTCTGAATCACCAAGAGCTAATTTTTGTTTGGTAAAAAAAATTAAAATTTAACAATATTATTTTCTTTAAAAGCAAAATAAAAAAACCACATAGACAACTTCTAAACTAATGAAATAAATTCTAGAGTAAAATTCAAACACGTTGCTAATTTGCACTAACTTCCACGGGATAAAAGTGTAAAATCTATAAATCTTAAAGGGTCTAAATGACAAAAATCCAAAAGTTTGAGTAAACAAGCAAAAACTGTCGGTGATGACACGCTGAGAACGACGTCGTCACAACCATTATTAGAAAACAATTAAAAAACAAGAAAAAAAATCATCATAATTAAAAGAAAAAAAGAAAAAAAAAACCCAATCCGCCATTGCAGATCTCTGTTCATACCTTCACAAACCTCAAATTCTCATCACGGCATTGATACTTTGAGCAATCTGTGTCCAAGGGCTTGCAAATCTCACTTTAATTCAACTTCATCAGCACTCCAATTTGGCAATTTCTCAAATGTAATGTGATAAGATTAGGTTTTTTAGTTTTAGTAGAAACTGCCACCAAATTGATCTCCCTCTCTATCCGGTAATGTTGTTTGATTTCGTTATTTTTGACTCGAGAACCGCCATTGGTGATTGTTCGTTTTTGTTTTGATTTTAGAAATTTTAGAATTAGGGTTGAAGATGGCGATTAAGAGGGGGAATTCGATTACGAGTGTTCGCAGGAACGGTGGAGGAGGTGGATCTTGGATGTCAATTGTGATTCTTGTGTTGTTTCTGGTTATTGCGCCCGTTGGTTTCTTCGTTAGGTGTCGGATTACTTCAACTGGTTAGTAACTTTTATGTAATCTTTAAGTAATTTCTGTGTTTTGTAATCTGAGTTTCTTTGAAATGTGGTGTTTAGACTTGGGGTTCTTAGTGAATTTAACTAATAATGGCTTCTAAGTCAAACTGAAACCAGTTAATGTTAATTTTGCTTCAATAAGACTGTGCTTTTACTTTATAATGTTCAAGATTGTCTAATCATCCATCCTAATACTTGCTTTATTGCTTCTTCAAGTTTGAGATAGGGAATTTAAGTTGGTGTTTGTATTTCTCAAAATAAGCTCTTGATTGTCACTTATGTCTGATTCAGTCAGACAAGACAATTCACACCGTTTGTTTTTGTTTTCTTTTCAGAGCCTCTTAACCCTTAGGGGGTGTTTGTTTTTCAAAAAAATCCCTCTTAAAACCTCTTAGGTCTGAAAATTAAGAGGGTTGTAGACTTAAGACTGTTTTAAAAAAAGGTGTGAAAAGAGGTGCACCATCCACCTCTTGTTTTTTAGATGTGAAATCAGACTTCAGACCTCTTAAAAAACAAACGATATCTAAGTCTTTTGGATGAAGAAAAGTGCAACCATGAATAGGGCTAAATCTAATTGCATTCTAAATGCTATCCACTGTATTGCTTTTTAACTAATGTGGTTTTGGAGAGCCTGCATTGCGATAAGCAACCACTCATTGCAAAAAGTACACTATCCATCCCCATCAAAATCAAACGACTTTCCTTTTTGGGAAGTTTTCATGTTAAATTTAGCTATTTGCCCATCATCATTACGGTTTAATATTTTGATTGTATTCATCAGATCTGCAAGATACCTTTGGTTTCTCTTTATTTAAGGTTGTTTTAGATGGTTAACAAGTAGTCAAACCTTAATCTATGTATCCATCTAGGTTACGCATTCAACATTCGAGCTTGTTGAAGCGTACTTCTCTAAAGTTCCTGGCCTTCTGTAAAGTTCCTGGCCAACCATACCATATATTGTCCGATTTGTCCACACTTGGACTAATGGTGTTAGAACACATCTAATAGAGGAGGTATCTAGTCCTTTATAAGGCAACCTTAGTTCCCCTCCACAGCTGATGTAGAATCTCACAACTTCACTGGTCTAGCTGGCATTGCTAGGTGATCGTTACTGCTTTTCTTGAGATGTCTCAGGTGATGCAAATAGTCCTCATTGTAAAATAAAATAATTCTAACCACAAGGGTTGTGGCGTACTGGTTGAGGCCCTTGGGGATGTGGTGGAATATCCCATCTGCCCAGCGTTCGAATCCAGACGTGTGCAATAATTGTGGTCACTGAGTGAGTTATCAGGGGATGATGTCTTACCGTCATAAATTTCCGGGATTAGTCTAGGCATAGCCTAGATCGCCTTCCAAAAAAAAATATTCTATAATAAAATTTAAAAAAGAATTTCTATCGACATATATAATTAGGCTTTGCTGTATAACTTCAATACCAAGATGGGTATTTCTCGTTTGCACTTAGAATTTTCTTTTAGTAAATCAATCGTTGTTAATTAATCAATATATTATATTTACGTACGGAAATACATATTCAACTATTTGATTCCTCTTCTGTTTACGCATTGCTCTTATTCTTATGCAGATCCAAATGATTTTTCAACTACCATTAGCAAAGAGGTATGCTTTTTCATCATTTTACATTATTTATCTCTCAAGTTATTCGATACTTAAATTCATCGAGAGGTGCAGGATGTAGATTGGAGGGCAAAGCTGGCTTTTCTGCACGTTAGATCTCTTTTCTCGAAGGAGGCATGCCACTAAAACTCATTTATTTAACGATCATCCACGATTGCATTCAATGTTATCTCACTTTTCGTGTAATTTAGGTTATCGATGTCATCAAGGCCAACACAGATGATTTAGGACCTTTGAGCCTCGATTCTTTTCGGAAAAACAACTTGTCGGTTTCTTGGAAAGTTTCCGGGCTAGAAAATCCGATCGATGATGATTCCGCTTCTGCTGACAAAAAGCGGATCATGATAAGCAAACAGGAGAAAGTTTTAGATGGTAACGATGTTCTTTCCGCTGATGAGTTGTTAAGATGTTTACTAAAATTGGGAATCTGAACTATGCTTATTTTGTGTTAATTCAGCTGGTCATTCTCAATCGGTCGATACGCCTGGAAAACTAGCAAGAAGGGTAATATTGTAATTTTGAACTTTCCGATGAACGACCGTTTTTATTAGGGAAATTGTCCAAAATAGCCTCTTCACATCATAGCCATCTTTTCAACAAATTGACTGAAATGATTAGGCAAGTAGCAGTTATGCGACTTGCATAATGTCAAAGTTTTTTTTATTATTGTATTGAGAAAAGCGGGTTACGAAGTTGCTTAGAGCGTCTCTAGCAACTATGACATAATAGAAATTTTGGTCATTTAAGGGAGATTTGTGCTCCAACAGATATGCTATATGATACTGTAAAATAGAAAAAAGTAGAGAGAGAAATAGACAAATAGTTTTTCTCCACCAATAAGATTTATTAAAAAATAAATGTGTAGGGGAGAGAAATAATATTTTATTAAATGTATAGAATATTTTACTAATATAGTTAATGCTAGAGTTGCTAAAATAGAGTAGATGTTGGAGTTGGATGTAATCTTTTTTAGAGCTTTTGACTTTTGTTATGCTATTTAAGAAAAACTATAACATGGCTGTTGGAGTTGGATTTAATTTCTTATAGAAATTTTGACTTTTGGTACTCTATTTAAGAAAAATTATAACATAGTTGTTGGAGTTGGATGTAATTTTGACTTTTGGTACGCTATTTAAGAAAAAATATATTGTTGGATGTGCTCTTAATCACTACTTGCGCAATCTCCAGCTATTTCAGTCACAGTGTTGGAAAGGTGTCTATAAAGTGACAGGCGAACCTGATTGGCTATTTTCGACAATTTCCCCTTCTATTAATTTTAACGACTTAATGTACTCTTTTTACCTTTGTTGTAGCAATTGAGGGATAAAAGACGTGAAACCCGAGCGGCCGATTTAGTGAAACAAGACGACGATGTGATCATAAAGCTCGAAAACGCAGCCATTGAGCGTTCGAAATCAGTTGACTCGGCCGTTCTCGGGAAGTACAGCATTTGGAGAAAAGAGAACGATAATGAGAACACTGACACAACCGTGCGCTTGGTGCGGGATCAAATGATCATGGCTAGGGTGTATAAGAGCATTGCAACGATGAAAAACAAGACGCAATTGGCACGTGAACTACAAAATCAACTTAAAGAAAGTCAACGTGCTCTCGGCGATGCCACTGCGGATGCGGACCTTAATCGCAGGTGGGTAGTAGGAGAGTTTGGGTTGTTTAGCTGAATGATGACCTCTGGACAAGTGCTTTCTTTTAAATCCGTGATCTTTTACGGGTTTCTGGGCGTTCTTATGTATAGAAAATGATATCCTTCTTTTATACAGTGACGTTCTCAAACCTTTCAGAAGTTCATAGATTTAAAAGAAACCTGTCAAAAGGTCATAGATTTAAAGGGCATTCTTGTGTATAGAAAACGATATTCTTCTTTTGTGCATTTCACATGTGTTTTTTGTAGATTGCTAATATTCCCACTTATTTAATGTAAACATTATAGCGTACCTGAGAAAATTAAAGCTATGGGCAAGCTACTTTCGAAAGCTAAAGATCAACTTTACGATTGCAAGATGGTCACCGGGAAGCTGAGGGCTATGCTTCAATCAGCCGACGAGCAAGTCCGTAGCTTGAAGAAGCAGAGCACGTTTTTGAGCCAATTAGCGGCGAAAACAATCCCAAATGGGATCCATTGCTTATCGATGCGCTTAACCATAGATTATTACCTTCTTCCACCGGAGAAGAGAAAGTTCCCAAGAAGTGAGAATCTTGAAAATCCGAGTCTCTATCACTATGCTCTCTTCTCGGATAACGTGTTGGCGGCATCGGTTGTTGTGAACTCAACAGTTATGAATGCTAAGGTATGTATGGATTTTTATATGATCTTGTTTATTTTAGTGGTTTTGTGCGTTGAGATTAGTTGAAAGGGGGTCAGGTTCTGTTAGGAATACGAAATTGATTAGGAACCTCGGAATTGTCTACAACGGGATACAGGGCATATTCACCGGGAATATGGATGTGTTATTCATTATGAATGTTGTTACATATTTATTATGAATGTGTGGATTCATATGACGAATAACACATCCATATTTATCCCGAATGTGTTATTTCATGAAGAGGGACACCTGGCGTGCTGTGGGTTCCAGTTCATTAGGAATATGGACACGCTATTCATCATGAATGTGTGATTCGTATGATGAATAACCCGTCATATTCATCATGAATGTGTTATTCATGATGAATATTCATTATGAAGAGGTACAGGTGGTGTGATGTGGGCGGTTCCCAGTTCATCAGGAATATGGACGTGTGATTGATGATAATAGCACGTCTATATTCATCATGAATGTGTTGTTATTCATGAAGAACATTCATCTTCTTAAAGAGGTACACGTGGTTTGTTGTAGACAGTTCCCAATCTATTAGGAAGATGGACACGTTATTCATCATGAATATGTAATTCATGATAAATATGACGTCCATATTCATTATGAATGTTCTGTTATTCATGATGAATATTCATCCAGAAGCAGAGGACACATGGCGCACTGTAGGTGGTTCCCGGTTCATCACACCATTTATCATGAATGTATGATTCATGATAAATAACACGTCCATATGCATCATGAATATGTTACAATTTTGTGAACTAATGACATCATCATCTTGATTCGAAAACAGGAACCCGAGAAACACGTGTTCCATCTCGTCTCCGATAAACTAAACTTCGGAGCGATGAACATGTGGTTCTTACTAAACCCACCCGGAAAAGCCACAATCCACGTTGAAAACGTCGACGAATTCAAGTGGCTGAATTCATCCTACTGCCCCGTCCTTCGACAACTAGAATCTGCAGCAATGAAGGAATACTACTTCAAATCGGACCATCAAACGACCCTTTCGGCTGGCTCGTCCAACTTAAAGTACCGAAACCCGAAGTATCTTTCGATGCTGAACCACCTTCGGTTTTATCTCCCTCAGGTTTACCCGAAGCTGAATAAGATCCTTTTTCTTGACGATGATATTGTCGTTCAGAAGGACTTAACGGGGCTTTGGAGGGTGGATCTCGGTGGGAAAGTGAACGGCGCGGTTGAGACGTGTGGAGAGAGTTTTCATCGGTTCGATAAGTACTTGAATTTCTCGAACCCGCATATTGCGAGGAATTTTGATCCGAATGCGTGTGGGTGGGCGTATGGGATGAACGTGTTTGATCTTGAGGAGTGGACGAAGAAGGATATAACGGGGATTTACCACAAGTGGCAAAATATGGTAAGGTTTCTTTTGAATTCTTTGGGGTTTTTTGTCTTTAAATTTATTTCGTATAAGGGTATTTTCGGAAACAACCTTTTTGTGTCGTGGGGTGGAGTTAATGTTTGTGTGCATCTTACACCTCAGAGACCCTTTTCTCTGCTGGAGTGCTGCTTCAGTTAGATTTGACCATTTTTGCTGAGTATATGTTGGAACTTTCGTTTTTCTATGCAAGGGCGTTTTTGGAAAGCAATTTAATGGGGTTTTATATATCCTCACATAGTATCAGAGTCGAGTTTTGTTCTACCACACTAGGGACTCGACACAGTGGGGCAGTTTGTGCCTGTTTAGCCCCTTCTTGACACAGTGGGACAATTTGGACAATTGTTTATGGGCTCGAACTCATAATGGATTAACTCGTTTATCGTCTCGAGCTTGAGAATTTTTACTTTTTTTATTATATGATTTATGAACATGTTTGACTCGAAAAAGTATATGCTTGAATGGCTCTATTCCACTCGAAAAATTTAATCGAGTTTTTGAACGGGCTGGGTCGAACATCGGTGTGATGAAACCCGGCCCATTAAGTTAAACGAGTTCTATTTTGTGTTCAAGATCTCTCGAGTTCGAGTAGTTGGTTAAAAGCTTGAATCTTTTACATCCCTTATTGAGACAATCTGTATTTGTCTAGCCTCTGTTGGAGGGGTGTGTTAGACCAGATCGGTTAGGCTGTATCATTTTTCTTGAATATACGTTAGAGCTCCATTTTCTCCTGACGGGCTCGTTTGCAGAGTAATCTAACAGGGTTTCACATATTTTCACCTTTTGATACTGTATTTTTTATAATGTTGGTATCAGAATGAAGAGAGGGTTTTATGGAAGCTTGGAACTTTACCACCGGGGCTAATGACGTTTTACGGTTTAACACATCCGCTTGACAAATCATGGCACGTGCTCGGTCTCGGGTATAATCCAAGCATCGATAAGAACGAGATCGAGAAAGCGGCCGTGATCCACTACAACGGGAACATGAAACCGTGGCTCGAGTTGGCGATGACAAAGTACCGACCGTACTGGACCAAGTACATAAAGTTTGACCATCCATACATTCGGGGGTGCAAGCTCGGTCAGTGAAAAAAGGTATAAAAAAATTACGTTCGTTGTTTCATTGTTGGAAAATCGTTCGATTCAAATTCTTTTACGTTGCGATTTGTTACTTGTTTTTTACCACTTTTGTATGCAACTTGTCTTTTTGACATTTTGTTGTTTTCTGTTGTTTTGGAATTAGGGTTTAGGGAAGAAGATGATAGATTTGAGAGGATGTGTTGTTGGTTTTATAGATAGAAAGTGAAAGAAAATTGAAGTGTAAATGTGACTTTTGAATGTGAATATAAAACCTTTAGGAAATATGTTATGTTTTTGTGGGTTTTTTATTATTGATGTTAGACTCAATTATGATTTTTGTTTGTGTGGTTTGTTATTAATTTCTATTTTGTATTTGTGGTTTATGAATTGCGATCTAAGTGTTTATTTTCTATAATTTATTGTTATTTTTTTATGGCATAATTTGTATATGTTATATTAAAGGATCAAAATAGTAAAGAATTGTAAAATACAGAGATAGAAACGACAATAAATTGTAAATCATAGAAACGAAAATATCGATAAATTATAAACTAGAGGGATGAAAATTGCAATTTTAAAACCAGAGGGATGAAAATCGCAAATTCAACAAACATAGGGACAATTTGCGTCCATCTAGACCTCTCTTGACACTATTTTCGTACGTGGTTTATGAATTGTGATTTTGACAAGGTTACAAATAGCATAAGACGTGACGGTAAGGTCAAGTCTCAAGCTTTGGAAGCCAGGATGAGGTCATGGCCTTTTTCAAGGCATGATTTGTGATGACAAATCTCTATATCATATATGATATTATATGCACAAACATATGTTTTCCAACAATCACTCAATGAATCAATAAAAATAAACAATTTAAATTATATTATATATTAAAAATTAACATATATGACATTAAAAAGATAAATTAAATCAAATATCGTGTTACAAAGACCGTAGGTCAAACTATGGTGTGCCTCAGGCATAACATGGCGTGAGACACAAGGCTTAAGCAACGGCGTGCCGTGGCGGCTGTTACGACAAGCTTTTTCAAACATTGGATTTTGGTGACTATATTTTGCAAATTATTGTTGCCTTATTTGTAATGCAGGTACAAGAGAGTAAGGTTGTAAAGATTTGTAAAACATAGGGGCTAAAATGAATGAAAATAGTAATTAATTACAAATCATGTAGATAAAAACTACTAAGCACAAGGATAAAAATTGCAAACTTTAACAAACTATAGGGACTAAAATTAACGAAACGGGTCTTTGTGTAGTTTTTTAACGGTCTTCGAATAAGTTCACGAATGGGTTCTTTTGGTTGTGTCCCTAACGCAACTTGTTAAAATATGCAACCACAAAACATCCAACTCGAACCACTTGGGTTGTGGCGTACTAGTAAAGCCTTGGGCATGTAGTGAAAAATCTCATCTACCCCAGGTTCAAATCCAAACGCTGCCAGAGTCCTATGGCCATGAAGGTTCACTTACGATGGTTTTAGACCATTTGTGGTCACCCGAGGAATTAGTCGGTGCTCTTAAGTTGGTCCAAAAACTCACGGTTACCCGAAAAAACAGAAATCCATCTTCTTTTTTTTCAAAATAGAAACGAAATCCATTTAAAAACACCAAATAACATGGACTAAAAATGTAATTTACTCTTTTATAAACCAAAATTTTACCTTTAATAAAAGTAATTAATTTATGTATCTTACAACAATAATAGAATTTGTAAGTACTACATATCTTTGAAGGCACACTTATTTTGAGAAACTAAAATAGAATACGAACACTTGTTTTAAGACGAAGAGAGGAAAAGATGTAATCCTATTTTCTACTAAAACTTATAACATTGTATATTCCACTTTAATTTCAATAGTAAACACCTTATTTCAAGTTTTTGCCATATTAGATATATATATATATATATATAGGGGTGGGTTCAAATG
>LUCG01254032.1:0-31251 GCA_001633085.1 Carthamus tinctorius
TGGCTACGGCAGCAAGTCTGTAGCAGCGGCAACAATGATAAGGGGGCGGCAGTGGTGATGGCAGTGGGTGGTTGAGGCTACGGCGACAACGGTGGTTTGCGACGTAGTGATTTTGACAGAACTCCGGTGATTGAGAGAGAACCTTTGGTAGTGATGGCGTGTTAGCGGTCGCGTCTAAAAGAGATGATGCGACGAGAGTGATGGTCGAGCGGTAGCGGTGAGTGGTGGTTACGGTAGCAACCACGACGGCGGCGATATGGCGGTAACGACATAAGATGCAGATCGAACAGATCTGAGAATCGATGATGACCGTGACTGATGAGATGTGAGTTTGACGTGGGTGCTGTCAAGATCGACAGCGGTTGATGACGGTGGTTTGATGTGGCGTAGTGGTGCTTTGCAACGGCGGCTGTGAGAGGCGATCGAGAGGTGGCATCAAGAGGCGATCGATTAGGCGGCAGTATGGCGGCAACCGAGGCTGAACTTGAAAGAGCCGCCGCTACCACCACATTGCCTACAATGTCATTAGGTGATGGTAGTGGCGACTGTGATGGCGTTTAAAGAGAGAGCCTAAAGCTCTGATACCATGTTAGAATCAAGATGTGATTTGATGGTGATGATAACGCACGAGAGAGAGGCTAAAGGTTTAGCCGTATATTGATTATGGAAAAGTATAATGTGTGTTACACAACTAATACAAGAGAAACCCTAGGCTACGATCTAGTAAAGGAAACTAGTAAAGAGGGCCGAAAGGGCAATGAAGCCCATGGACTTATAATATTCTAACATGGAGGAACAACATGAATCTCGTAAAATACTTAATGAACAAATTAGATATTCTTGTTGATATTTGCGTAAGAATAATGAAAATGCCTTTTTCCTTAGCCAATTAGCTTTTTAGTTTATTCTAAAAGTATTTTATATAAATATTTACCAACACAATGCTTACTCGAGTCAACGCTCTTACCCGAATCAATAGTTACCCAATTTGAACAAGTAAACCGCTCCTAAATGAATGATTATCTATGAACCGAAACAATAAAATTTCATTCATCGTTGGAGTCCTAAAGGGTGAAGCTAAATACATCTCCTCTTACACATATTACAATTATAAACTGTTTTTTACATTTTCGATATCCAGAATGACCTGATGTTGACATAAAGTAAGATGCATGTAGCAACCCCCTCCTAAATTAAACATGGTACGATTCCTGAAATCTTTATCTTTACTACTATATAATGGAGATTTCTTAAAACTCTTAAGTACAACCATCTAAAGCATTAGTTCTTAAAAAAGTACAACCCTTTTAAAGCCTTTATTATCCACCTACTGAACTACATTTCCTCAAGCACTAAACAAAATCCATCTTTTCCAAGAACGCCTCTCTCTATCTGTCTGCTTCCAAATGCAGATTCCAAGGCGGACGATTGGTTCTCCCAAGGTGACGATTTGTCCTAAAGGAAGCAACATGTATTTATCTCACCATCATCCATATCAATTTCTCACTAGGTTCATCTGCAATCCAATCCATTCAGGTATCTGCAATTTATCGATTTTGTTCAATGGAATTTCAAACCCTAACTGATCAATTTTGTTCAGTCGATTTCAAACCCTAATTTCAAACCTCTCAATCGATTGCTTATACGGGTGTTGATCTTGGTAATTTTCAGGTTTCCTACGTCGATTGCTGGTGTAATTTTAGGGTTTCCTTCTTCGATTGTTGGTTCAACTTCTCCTTTCGGTTGTTGGTGCAAATTCTTTTTACGGCTTCTTTAATTGCTAGCCAGAGTCAATGATAAATGCAGTAATGTGAGGTTCCTAATTTTGTTCGATCTTCTATGTTCTGATTTTTCTTCATGTTTAGTGTTTTAGGAGCAATTACAGGTTGATTTGGAGCTTAAGTTGCTAGAAGCTACTGAAATCTATTCACCTGTAAAGCTACGAGGTAAATATTAATCAATTGGATTTCCCATTTTTTTCATTGTATCTGGTAGCTTCTGGTTTTCATTGTATTTGTCGCTTCGATTCCGCTCATATCTGTCTATGCCCTCGATGTGTTCGATGAAATGCCCATGATATTTCATTGTTTCTGTTCTCTTTTTCCAAATTTCATTGTATCTGTTGTTATTGGGATTGAAACCGGTGCATGAAAATTTGATAAGTTTGATAAGTGGATTATTGGTTCTACTTATGGGTTTCTTCTTGTTTAACGACTGAAGTCAAATTGCATCACTAACTTGTTTAATGACTGGATTCAAATTGTATCACTAACTTTACAAATGATAATATAACTGAAGTCAAGTCAATCTACTAGGTGAATGAAAATATCTGGAAACCGATATGTTGATGTGTGGGTTGATTTAGATCATAACTTCATCACCTGTCATGTGGCTTAAGTAACATTATAGCTCTATTTTATTGGAATTTAATTTTACAAACCGTATGGTCTATCGTGTGTTGATGTTTAGTTTATATCTGTTGGAGTGGTGAAGTTGTTATTTTTATCTCCATGTACGTTGGTATGATCAGATTTTTGCATATTCATCCTTTCTTGTCCTTTGATCAGCCGCAATTTTCTTATGTTCTTTGATTGTAGCTTTTGCAGCAGAAATGGAATCTGCTAACCGTGATGCGGGGAAGAGGGTGGGTCAACTATGAGCTGGTTTTTGGTAATTTATGGATCCGACTGGATTTATCAAAAAACCGGTTGGAAAACAGGTAAAAACCTTTTAGCCCGTTAGAAAAATAAGATTTATGTTCATAAGTTTGTAGCTAATTTTGTTCTTGAAAATTTGGTTTGATAACTAGCACGGTCTGATATAGATATCACTATTATTATATGTTTTTGACATATCACAGTTTGATTCAACAACTACTAGACAATATATTGTAAAGAAAAGGGTTGAAGATGTAAAAGAACAATAATCAACAATATGTTGGGACTTTAATGGAAGGTTACATTTTTCTCCAGTCTTATTGTATGACCTTACCTTATAGTATCATGATACTACACTAACCCATCTTAGTTGAAAATAGTGTGCAAAGTAAACCACCTACTAAGTCTGAATATAAAATGGTCTCTTGCAATGTTGCTAAAGAGATGCAATTTAATATTTTAACATCAACCCATGATGTTTGAATGCAAAAACCTATCATGTTTACCCTATTAACCCGTTATGAATGCAAAAACCTATTATGATTAACCTTTTAAACTATTATGAATGCAAAAACCTATTAACCCATTATGTTTAATAGGTAAGAAGTTAATCCTTTGTTAAATCCTATGTCCAAGCAGAAAATATATGTCACTGCCTCATTGGTAACACTGATAGCAGCAAATATATCACTGCCTCACTGGTAACACTAATATTCAAAAAATATATTGTTCAAATTTATTTTCTCCTTGACTCTACTCTCTATTGTTATGTTCTCAAGGTAATGACGTTCCTATTTCTAAAAAATTGATATTTTTTGTTGGTGATCTTCTCTTGTTACAAGGAACGATAAGAAAAGTATTGTCTAAGGAGAAGGCTATTGGATTCGATTTCGTTCTCTTCAACTTGACTCTCCTTCAAAGCTAGGTGACTCCAACTTTTCAAATCAATTCTCCTACCTTTCAACCAATTCTCTGTTTTTAACGATTTCGTTTTGTATCTATACTACCACGTTTACCAAAACTCTTAAAAGACTTTTACATAACTCAAATTTTTTAGCACTTGGTACGACAATATATGCATAGTCTTTTACATAACTCATCTTTCACGTATCTCAAGTCTGGCAGATTCACAGCGAAAGGTTCATGGCCCAAGTCTTGCACACTCTCATGTTTGTTACTGGATTTGGCACCTGATCAGGTCTATTTGTGGCTGTAATTTACTTGGATTGAGCTGGATGGCAATTTGAGTTTTGATAGATTTCAAAGGGCTATGATCATAGTCTTTGGAGAAGATGGTTTTTATAGATAGTGTTGAACAGAATTTTTGGTAGGCAAGTATTTTTAGGAAGGAGTTTAGGAAAGGAGCAAGAGTTTTTGAAATTTGATACAATCAAATGTGTGGACTCGTGTATGTGTTCTTTTTATATCTTGTAATTATTTTTTTCAACCAAATTAATAATAAAGTTCATCCTTTGTTTCATTTTATATTTCCCACTATTTTGTCTTCTTATTTTCATGTTGTTATTCCATCTTCTCTTCATTTTTTTTCTTGACATCTTATTTTCGATAAAATGTAGTACTTTGTTGTATGCTTGCTTATGAACCATATATTCATAAGATGATAGAATCAAACAAAAACAATGAAGTCAACATTGTATACATTACTCTATGGTTAAATTTCCTTAAAGTTTTCATTATCCCAACTTACATATGATATACTTTTGCGTTTTTCTATAGATTTATGCAAATTAATTGGTGGTATATAAATTATGTTATTGGGGGCTGTTTTTTTTTTTTTTTAAATACATCTTAAAACCTCCTAAGCCTAAAAATTAAGAGGTTTGCAGACATAAAAACTATTTTGTTCTTAAGAAAAAGTCTGAAAACCTCTTAGCGTCATTTGAAAATTTAAGAGGTGCACCATCCACTTCTTATTTTCTGGACGTGAAATCAGATTTCGAACTTCAGACTTCTTAAAAAACGATCCCTTGGAAACAATAATTTTACAAACATGAATGAGACTTTTGACCAGTTGAATTGTAAAAACAAGCAATGGCTTTCAAATTTTGATATCTCGATTTTGGTATGATGCTTCCTACTGGTTTCGCCACACCACAAGGTTCACACGTACTACCTACAAACCACCGAGGATTGGGCCAAGTGTTAATTCTCATTGAGTTAGTGTGTTTTTATCAATTAAACTTGCATTGTTGAGACTATTGATCTTATGACATGAGTTTGGGTGACACTTTATATAGGCACATCTTACATACTGCAAGGAAGAATCAAGGTAAAATGTTGTTTGTTTATGCTATTTCCTTTTGTGGTTTTATATTTATTTCTTTACACCATACAAATGAAGCATAGATATGTTTTTTACTAATGCACATTATTTGGTAGTCAAATTTTTTATCACTTAGAATGTTATCATCTAAATATCATTATCTTGTCATTTTCTATTGGTGATTATCAGCATTCTTGCTTACATTTATTCAAAATTTACACCCTGTTGCATTGCGTGGGTACAAAACTAGTCAAAACAAAAGGGAAAACAAAGTTTTTTGAGACAAGGATACGGAATTTAACTTTCCAAGGTGTAAACTAACTATACATACATTATATATAAACCCTTTTCAACCTTCTTTCTTCTTCTTCAACTTCTTCTTTAATCCCTTTTCCTCCATTGTTATCAATCCTCTTACCTTTTACCCAGATGTGTCGATAGACCCCACAACCAGCCATGGCACCGGCACCGCAAGATACGGTGGTCATGGAGGCAGAACTACTGTCTCGTCTCGCAGCAAACCATCTGTTCTTGGGCCAAATCGAACCTTTTCGAGCTACCATCCTTGCTCTCCGATCTCGAAACCCTGACCTAGCCCGCTCTATCCTCCAAACGATTGTTGCCAATGGTGGCCGTTACGATGCTATCCTTTTTAGTTCCAATTCCTCCCCTGCTCTTCTCGCTTATGTATGTACCCTCGAGCTCCTCCAATTCAATGATCCTACCTCGCTGCTTTGGAGCTTTGACTCCAATTCGTTGCGTTTGCGTGCTGAATTCTTGCTCTATGTTCAGACTATTACGTCTAGGGTTTTGGAAGGTAAGAAAGAGAACAGTAATTTAGGTCAAAGCCAAACGAGTGTTGCCGATCCTGATTCGATTAAGGGGGATGAACTGGGTGGTAGTGATTATGGTTCACAAGAGAAGCTTAAGGAGTCTATTAGCGAAATTGATTCCAAACAGCAGTTTAGCGAGTCAAATACCAGCGAAATGGGGGTTAATGCTTTTGATTCGACTGGGGAGTTAAGTGATAAGGGTGTTACCAGTACTAAATATTGGGATATTGAGGAGTGTTTGAAAGTTCTGAATAAGATTTCGGAGGTGGGGTTCAAAAGGTTGAGGCCAGATTTGGTTGAAGTTGTCAGAGAGAGTGAAGAAGAAGGGACATCTGGTGGCTCTCTAGAGATCGAGGAAAGTGAAATGATGTGTTTGAGAGGAGTAATCTTGGAAAATGCTGTTATCTTTGAAGCACTGTGTGAGAATATAGCAAAACAAGTCAAGCGGGTTCAAGAGATTGATGGTGTTGATGGTTCAGGTTTGGCTAATACGCCGACTGTTCAAGAGGAGGGTGTGAAGGCTCTTAAAATGATGCAAAGCTGTGTCCAGATGGTGCATTTGGATGCCATGAAGGAATGCCTGAAGGAGGGTGACTATAATGGAGCTGTGTTACATATTCAATTTCTTCGCCTTGATAACGGGGTGGAGGAAGCCGATTACCGGTATGCATGAAGAGACTATTTTCTTTCAGGATTAACTTTCCTATTTGTAGTTTCATGTTCATCGATAGAATTTTATTTTGTGCACTTCGATAGACTATTGCATACTTCCTCTCTAATTTATGATGGAGCACACCATTATACATAAGTTATATCAAGTCATCACATAACATAAGTATGATATCCAGGTGGGTTTTTAATCATTCTTCATGATTATATTTCCTTAGACTATTTATATAAATTTAATTCTCCATTACGTAAGAGCAAAATGAGTTGAGTGAAGCTAATACATGGGAATACCAGAACTTCATTTCCATCTTTCATTAAACTTCAAGTGAGTACTCAACAGCCTTGTAGGTACAGTATCCTTTTTTCTAACTAGAGAGGATGCTCAAAAGATGATGGTTACGTGGTGGGTTCAATGGCTGGTATGGTTATGACAATCCACAAAGTCATTATTGACCGTAGATTACTGAACTTACCCAAACCGTCCAAATAACCGAGAAAAGGCGTAACCTGTTTGATGGTTATTTTATTGTTGGCGGTGGTCATTGTGCTCCTAGTATTTTACCTCAATCAACTATGTTGTATCAACTCCTAGCTTGTTTGGTTAGTGTGACTCACTTGCTAAAGGAAGGACTTGGGTGGGAAACATACAAGATTTACAAGGAATGAGAGTTGGAATTTTAGAAAGAGCTGCTTGGTAGTTTTTAAGTTGGATGATCCTGAGTGAGGGTTTCCTCCTCTTTATACAGGAGTCTCCACCTTCTTAAGCAGAGACCTGGATACAAGAATATTTTGGAACTAGGAACTTTTTAGGTATTACCAAGAAATATATAGGTTATAATCTTAGCGTCAAGAGAATTCTAGAGAAATTTACGTCATACAAGAGTATTGTTGAATATGATTAGTAACTCAAGAGTTCCCAGATAATCTAAAAGACAAGACGTCTCTTGGAGAATATTTGCTAACAATCCAACACACATCCAACGTGAACTAGCCTCAACCTTACCTAATCTAGACAAACCATTAACCATGACATTCTACCAAGTTCACAGCAAATTGTCCTGATCATTTGGCTTTATGACCCTGATCAGTTCTAAATGTTTTGTGTTACTAAAGGAAAGCAACAGTATCACCTTGGCAGATGGGTTAAGTTCTAAATGTTTATGTGTTATGTTTGTTCACTGTTGATATTACATTCAGTTGGCAACTTGGCATTATCACCCTGATCAGTGTCTAGTTCCCAATCTTGTTTGTAGATATTGGTTGTCTTGTCCCTGTTCTTTTTTCTTCAATCCTATAGCATTAATAATATGATTCAGTGATGGCCTTTATTAAAAATTATTCTACTGTGTTAGTTATTTGTTTGTAATCCTTTGTGATGTTTAAATAGCATGGTTTTGCAAGATCTCGTTAAGAGGGGTTTGGCGGGAATGATGGCCTATGATGACACTTGGCTTGATGTCCGAAGTAAATTGCTGTCAACATATGAGAAAGCACTCTCATCAAACTCCACACGTCTTGTTCAAATGATACAGGTGTGATGCATTTCCTTATCAAGCATTTCTAATATACTGCTGTACTTCTCATCTACCCCTGCTACTTTGGGGTAAATGGCTAATTGTTGATTTGCTTTTACTTCTCATGCATTGGATGTTTGCTTTCATTCACTTATTGCTACAAGTCATGACATATACATCATGTGGAATCATATCAGGAATCTTGGCTGCTGATTAAGTGTTATTTTGGCTAAAAGTGGTTCTTCAATATATGGCATTGGGTATGAATGTATGATTGATGTCTGTATGTTTATTACTACATAAGCATAACAATATCTTCTTGCAAAGATGCAGAACGAGGTGCATATTGAGATGCGAGGAAATAACAAGAGATAGGAGGGGATATATGGGGTAATGGGGGAAGGTGGAAAATAACCTTTTAAGTTGTTGATAGCTTAATCCACACAATTTAACAAAGAAGAAAAGCATTACAAAGCTGAAAAAAGAGAAGGTATATGGTGCACAAAGTTTCAACTTGGAGGCTGATTGGTATTTGAATTTTTTTATCAAATCAACTGACTTTTTATATAGTCTGGATCTATTCAAAGATTTTCTAGATGCTGTTATCTTGGCACTACATGCCAGGACAAACGCCCTCTGAATGATTCCACAATTTTGAATTGAACTCCATTATAATTATGTATGCAAGATATAAAGAGAACTTATGTAGGTAGGTAATAGATTATAAACTGCAATATGCCTTTTTCAATGTACCTAGAGATTGTTTTACGTTGTGCTTTAATACCCGTTGTAACATATGTGGCATTAGCTTGGAAAACAGTTGCCATCTTCATCTTCCATCATGGGAGCTTGTTAGTTGATGACTTCTTGATTGTGTTCCTACTTTCATGTTAACATTTGTGTGTATGCAATTCCTGACCCCCCATCCAATTCCTTCGCTTGCTTATCCTTTGCTTTTTACCACAAGCACCAAGTTCTTGAGCAGGACAACTTGCTACTTATAGTTTCTTCCTTGTTTATGTATTTTGTGTCTTCTTTTTAATACATTGTCATTTACTGGAATTACAGTTATGTTCTTTCCTGGAAATTTATGCATTATTTTGCTCCAGCATGGGCACCATTTGATTTTATGCCTGACTGGATACTTGGGCAGCAGTTACCAATGTCTTGCCTGTTCTGGGGTTTGTAGCATATCTATTACCTCTGCAATATGATTTAACGCCTGAACTGGGTGCAAGTTCTGTGGTTGTCAACAATTCTATTTTGGTGGGTATGCATTTAGAAACTTCATCAGGATGTGCCTTTTGCAGTCCATCCAGGAGGAATTGCTATCTGAAGAGATAGAGATGCATAAAGTTTTGAATGGCAACCAGGTTCCACCCCCTCTTGTGCGGCTTCAGAATTTTATTGCACAGATGACACCTGAGACACCGGGCAGCCAAACATCATCACTTAAGTTGGTGATCTCTGCATGCATGAGAGACATGTACCATTATGCCCGTATATCAGGGTTGCATGTACTTGAATGTGTCATGGATGTTGCTCTTTCTGCTGTGAAGAGGGAACAACTTCAAGAAGCTAGCAACGTATGTCCCTCCTTTTTGGTCTAAAATTATCCCATTTAAATTTCCTCAAACTCATAATTTAAGCTAGGATCAATTACTGCAATCTAATTTAACAACATCTGCAGTTGTTGGTTAAAAATGTCATTTTGCTAGAATGCCTAAGAAAGCTAAAAATGACTTCATAGTGGTTTTATAAGTCCCATGTCCATTTATTTTGTAGATTCTTTTGTTGTACCCCCGGCTTCAACCTCTTGTAGCTGTTATGGGTTGGGATCTTTTGCCTGGAAAAACAGATATGAGAAGGAAGTTGATGCAGCTTTTCTGGACTAGTAAATCACAAATTCTCAGGCTGGAAGAATCTTCTCTCTATGATAAATCAGACGAGGTATTTTTTTTCTTCCAAATTTGATCTGACATGTTCTCGGCTTCTTGCTTCATATGTATCAGTTTATGCTGCATCTGGTAATCCCAAACGTCAAGTATCACTTGTTTATTTTGGCAGGTGTCTGCTGTTGAACATCTTTGTGACTTTCTAAGTTACCAACTTGATCTGGCTTCTTTTGTTGCATGTGTAAATTCTGGACAATCATGGAGTTTGAAATCATCATTACTCTTGTCTGGAAAAGGACATACAGAACTTGAAAGTGTAGATTTGCAGTTGGATCCATTTGTTGAAAATCTTGTTCTCGAAAGATTATCAATCCACAGCCCCCTTCGAGTAAGTCTGTACACGTTGGTTATTAAGGCACTTTCTCTCCCTCAATTCTACATGCTGCTCTAGCAAATTATATGTGCACATTGAGAGGAAAATGGGTTACGACATTGACATGTTTTATGCATTCTGCTTGCTTGGCTGTCTATTCTTTCGTACTTAGTTTGTGGAAATATCTTTCCTGGCAATAATTTAAGACTCATTTTTGTTAAGTTGTGTTCATTCTGCAATATGGAGTAGTACACGAGTGAAAAAAGGAAATCCTTGAAGCTAAGCGATGATCATTGAGATTGAATGAGATAGGAGTCAATTTCATGAAATACTATGTTGCACTATAGGCACTCCTTTCATTTTTCATATAGTTCCAAAATCGTCATTAATTGTTACCTTACTTGTTGCACCTTTTGAGAGTAGTTTATGACGGTTAGATGTGGTATGCTGCAGTTTTTTTTTTAATAATAATATGAGGGTCATATTGTGGTGGATGTGGCTGCACATCAACGAGTGGGAATATTAATTGAACTGGAAGGCTACCCCGAAAATCTTTTTCGCAGCTTGGTTTGCATAAATATACAAGAGAAGCTTGGGGTAGAATGGTTGAGAAGAAGCTGTGTTAATTTTCTTTTCTGTATGTACAGGTTTTGTTTGATGTAGTTCCAGACATAAGATTTCAAGAAGCTATCGAGTTATTTAGCATGCAACCAATCACCTCTAATTTAGCAGCTTGGAAAAGGTAGCTTCCAATTTTTTATATGTCTTAGGAATGAGTCTCTATCTCAACAGATTAGGGAGTATGATTCTCATTTACTGTCTTATCATTATTGTTCAGTTATTGCATATATGGTAGTTGAATCAGAGTGTGTGTTTTAAGATCAAGTGCTGCCACACCAGTGCATGTTTAATCTCCGCATTCTAATTTATGTGGCATATGTAATGGATATTGGAAGGTGAATATAATTGTTATATAAACTCAACAACATTTCGTTACATGCCTATATGTGTGTATAACACCTTTCTGTTGTGGTTTTGCTTTGCGTTTCACAGGATGAAAGATGTTGAACTAATGCACATGCGCTATGCCATGGAGTCTGCTGTTCTTGCCCTTGGAGCTATGGGGAACAGTAAGAGTAATGAAGTTAAAAGCTATCAAATGGCATTATGTTATTTGAAAGACCTCAGTATCCATTTGGAGGCGATCAACAACATTCCACGCAAGGTTGTTTCTTAGACCCTTTTTCATATTGAATATCTGTGGCTCCTCTGCTTAGTCTCATGGCATATTACAAGAAACGAGATAACCATGTTTTGTCAGTGTCTTTATTAATTAAAACATATGTGTGTACCTTCTCATATCTCTCTCTGCTTCCTTCTCCTTTGATTTAAAAATCTTTGCTCAAACTCTCCTTCCATCCACCCAAAACTAGAAGGTTGGGATCATTTGCAACTGAAACAAGTCACTGGAATATGTCAATTGACGATGAGCTTAAATTAAGAGGCCTTGCCTCTCAACTTCTGCTGGTTGGTGTACTGCTATGATTTGGTTATGATGTGCTGATATGGATTTTCTAGGACCAAATTCTAAATTTTGTAATATAATGGATATCAAATAGCTCTTTGTCAAAATAAGAAACAGTTATTTGTCAATGCTATCCCCAAAATGGTTATGCTGTCTCCATGTTTTTGATACCGGACAATTGATGATGAATCATTCCCCCAGGAATTTTAAATTAAATTATTAGATTCAAAAAACACTATGACAATGATTAAGAGTTATTTATAGAGTGAATATTGCAGAGACGAGTTCCTGCTATTAGGAAAGATCAAGGACATTGAAATGCATTAAAGCTGGTGTAAAATATGGCATCATGCTTGATAGTTCATAAAGCAGGAATTCAACTAATGGATGGATTTTAAAGATAAGTTACATTTAGGCTAGATTATTTGTGTTATTGGAATACACGGGAGGCACAACTACTGCTGTTCTTGGAACTAAGTAGAGTGTCCCAGAGATGAAGAGACCTTTTCAGTGTCTTGCCGATTCACATGGTATATGCTATGGTTGCTTGCTTAGTGGATGAAGTTTGGAATTTGTGTTTATACACTTGAGGAGTTCACAAGCTGATCATTGCCACAAAGAGTTGCAGTACCCCTGGGTATTTATCACCCTGTTTTGGCAGACTTCCTGCAATGAATGGCTGAATAGACAGTTTTAAAAGCACTATTAATTGAAGACAGAGCCTTAACATCCATAAACATAGTTGTTAGACTCGTACGAGTCGATTCAAAACACACCGAAAACGATTCGACTCGGAAGATGACTCGGAATCAGCCCAGACTCGCAAATTGACTCGCGATTTGAACCTGACTCGGTCCGAGTCGGGTCAAAAAGTAACTCGGTCGAGTCATCACTTAATATCCAGGTGAGGTCGCCGGCCCGTTTCCCTTCGTCGCCGGCCGTTTCCCTCCGTCGTCAGTTGTTCTCCATCGCAGCTCTCTCTCTCTCTTTCTAGGGTTTGCTGTTTAATTTATTTGCATACTTTACCAACTTACTTATTTATGTATGGCAGACAAATAGACGCCACCTACTTTTTATTTGTTATTTACTTTACTGATTTACTCTCACAACTCAATACACAATACGCCACCTACTTTTTATTTGTTATTTACTTTACTGATTTACTCTCATGTGATGTAATATCTCACAACTTTGTTATTACAATTTACATATGTTTATTTAAGTTTTAAAACAACTTATATTTTGTTAATATATGATGATATATATATATATATATATTTGTATATAATTTTTTGTATCATGACTCTTACGAGTCTGGTCACGAGTTAAAATTTGGGATTTCGAGTCACGAGTCAACAACTATGATTTTATGATCTCAAGAAGCACTAGTTTGGTGCCACCATAAAGCTTCATTCAATCTGGTGATAAGCTCTCCAATGTCGATGGCCTTTAACGCCAGAATTGCTGTACACCTATATCACTTTCCATAGTTTATTTATTCCCTATATTTATATCCTTTCAAAGTGGCACCTATTCACCCGTATATGATTTTTGTGCACAATGATACAAAGCTTCCATTATGGCACGGTGGCACCATCACAGTCCTCTAATAATAACCGGAAGGAACTCATTTTATTGATAATTATCGAAATTGTGAATGTGAGGTCTTTGACGCCGTCCTACTTCAGACAGGAAAGGTTGCAATTCTTGTATGGTTCCCAATTAACTTTTTGTTGCGATCGTCAACGCCTTTGCTGTTTAACATTCCATTGTCTACTCTGACCTTCTGATTGTCATATTTTACTTGTGTTTTCATCAATATCGCTCTCAATAATATCATTTATTTTGACAACTTAAGCGAACCATATCCCTATTAATAATGCAGATAATGATGGTGAACATTGTTATCTCACTTTTGCATATGGATGATCTTTCTTGCGACTTATCGCCATGTCCATCACCTAGGAGACAACCTGAGACGTCCAACACCTGTAGTGGGGAAACTGCTGATCCCTGCACTAATGAAGAAGGGAATACTATGGTCGTATCCTTCACAGGGAGGATCCTTAATATATTGCGGCAGAATCTACCTGCAGCTGTTACTGAACAGGAGATTGCAGTTGATGGAAACGTGCCTATTGATGGGAGACAAGCTTTAGAGTGGAGAATCTCTAAGGCAAGATCCTTCATTGAAGATTGGGAATGGCGTTTATCAATCTTGCAAAACCTTCTCCCCTTGTCTGACCGTCAGTGGAAATGGGAGGAGGCATCAACTGTACTGCGTGCAGCCCCATCTAAGCTGCTGAATCTGTGAGTTTCACTTAGCGATAATTGAACTATCATTTATACCATCCAAATATCAAGCTATGCATATCTTATCGTTTTACTTGTGGGAGTACTGGTTAACAAGCTTTTGATGTTAGAGTGGGCAAAGTATTTTGTGATATTTGTGAAACTATTACAAATGATGCTGACTTTCTATGTATAGTACTTATGTATTGCATACACACCTTCTAATTGTAGTTCATTGTTAAGAATTAAGATGCATTTGAGCCCGATCTGTAGCTTGCTCGTATCATAAGAAACTTGTAGACTTGGCTTAGAAAACTTAGGCTTGGGCTCAGCTTGCATATACTCATGTCATATGGGCTATGTAAACATATGCTTATACCTTTCAAAATTTGATTACAAATAGCCACTTCAAAAATTGCAAGTAGAAGTCCTGAAGAGACTAAGACTACTAATCCAATCTACGAGTCCTCACAACCCCATTCCTCTCATCTGTATTCTAGTTCAGAAGGATATACATATGGGTTCGATCCTGTCACATTACAGGATTCATGGTTACATGTCTTCCTGATTTAGAAAAAAGTTATTACATGATTTCAGGCTTGAGAGTAGGAAATTATGATATAGTATGGAGGAAAAGTGAAGGAGGCTCATGCATGATGACCAGATTTTTATTGTTCTGGAAAATAAGATTTTCACATCTGCTAGTATGCACCTACTTACTAAGCAAATATACTCTGACAATGGCTTCATTATTGATCCTGTAGTTGCTAATGCCTGGATGGTATTATCTTGTTAGGTGTGTATATTCTCTGTTGGTCTTCGTTAGTTTATGTTATGTTAAGAAGGGTTCCGTTTTGTGCTATCTTGTACACGAGCCCACTTCATATTCTGTAAGATTCTATTTTAGTGTGAATTATTCATTCAAACTCCATGAAAGCCAGGGCTTATAACCATAACCATAGTGCTCTCTACATTAAAAAAACATCTGACTAATCAAATCTGTATCCGATGATTCGGAAGCCTATAGTAATGGTATAAGTATGACCCTATGGAATGCAATGGAGCCTGATGTCTTATCAATAAATGTTTATTGTCTACCACAAAGAAGCTATTGTCTCATCTCTAGTTATGTTTATATAGGTCGTTGTACATGTCTTATGCTGTAGTCTTTCACAGGCTTCTTGCTGTCAAAAGGAAGATTCCTGTGAAATATTTGACCTGATATATGTATTATATCTGTATATGGCGAGCTCCTGGAAGTGTTCTCACATAGGAAAATATTATGGGATATTGACAACATGATGACAATCTTGTAATCTTACTTCCATAGTAGGTCTATCATGTTGGGTATTCCGGATCTTGTTGACTTGTGTTTGATCTTTCGTCTGCACATCACCCTTTTCCTAAAGGTGTTTCTATAGGGTGTGGATTCATCAGGGTTGAGTAAAAGTTAGGGGAGATCTGGTGGATGGTAGCTAGGGCAGTCGAGAATATGCTGGTAAAGGTTAGGCATGGCAGTTGGTGGGCCAGGCCTAGCAAGTATCCTTGAAGGTCACAAGGTTCTGACAAACTCTGCAAAAGCCTGCATATGCTTGTCCTTTGAATCTAGTAAATTTTCAAAAGAGTCTTTGATTGTTAGGAAGTATGAATCAATCCTCAATATTCTATAACAGCTGCAGGACTGGTATGACAGAGATGGAACAAAGTGAGCGAGGATCAATGGAGTGTGGAGAAAGGTTAACGATGTTATTCTATTTCTTGAGTGTGCATGGTTTAAGATTAGAAAATCTAATGGAGAACCATGATCATAAACTGAAATGATCTTGTGAAGAGATGAACAGATAATGTTAGCATAAGTTGGAAGATATTTTTCTAGTGCCTAACACAAATCTGGAGATCGTAAATAGCCTCTTTAAGCATAAGTGCACACGGTTTAGCTAACCAAGCAAAGCATGAAAGAGAGTCGGTATGCTTTAGTTGTTGAAACGTGTCTATAAATTTTCAAATGTATTTACTTCCTTGAATGGGAGACGGTGACTTATTGAATTTTAGTTGCAGTTTGACCATTATTTATTATTCAGTTGCATGCAGAGGGCAAAGTATGACATTGGAGAAGAGGCTGTCAACCGTTTTTCTCTACCTCCAGAAGATAAAGCAACTCTTGAACTGGCTGAATGGGTGGATGGAGCCTTTAAGAGAGCATCTGTATGTAACTAGCTGGTGACTATATTATTTACCAGTACTTTTTTGCATAAAAGCTATTGTTTGATTTACACATGTTACTAACTCTATGCTTTTTGACTTTTGGTTTATTTGCGTATTAATAGATGTGAATTGTGATAGATTAGTTCACCTAAGGAAACATCAATCTTCAAGAATTTAGAAGGAAACATCCACTGAACTGTTTGTATAGACTATGTAGATTGAATTCTCAAAAATCGTCCTAAGAAGATAAGAAATTGAATAGATTGGTAAAGGCACTAAACAAGTTCAAATAGTCAAGAAAGCAGCATTTAACAATTGACAGACCAACGGAGGTGTACATAAATGTAAAAAAATTGACTTATTTTTAAAATCTGCTTAAGGCTTATTTTAATTTTTTGGTGTTGTGTGTGCACAAGGACGGGAATATCGTATGATGACATTTTATTTAAGAAAATTGATTAAATGTATCAAAAATGTTTTGGGGACTGCTCTGAGATGTTTGAAGTGTGGCTGTGATGTATAATCATCATAGTGGTTTCTTATGCCCGATTATAAATTCCTATTGAAGTGTGCAATAATTTAAGAAATGATGACGTGTGATTGAATTTTAGATGACTTGTAGTATGATAAAAGATGTTGATTAATACCTATGTCCGAGCATTAATGAGTGCTTCAGAATGAATATGGTGTCTAGTCACACACTTTTAGTTACACTTTCCGCTTACAACTATTTAATAACTAATAAATAATATGTTCATTTTCTAATCCAGTGCTAATGCAACAGTGTTTTTTTGTTAATGTGATTCTGCAGGCTGCGGATGCTGTTTCTCGTGCTGCTGACGGAACTTCAGCTGTCCAAGAATTAGATTTTTCCACCCTTCGCTCTCAATTAGGTCCTTTGGTTGCAGTATGATATTCCCCTTGTTATTTCTATTACATTTTTCTTCCCTTTGGTTAGGTGTCGACCAAAGGAAATTTCAAACGCCTACATTTTTGTAAGTGCGGTATGCAAACTTACATTTTTATGTTTTCTGCTAGACTCTTCTATGTATTGATGTAGCCGCGGCATCTTCAAGGTCCTCAACTTTGTCCCAGAAGCTTCTAGATCAGGCAAGTGAATTTTTAATCCCTTCATTCCACTGGAGAAGATACATTTAGGCATTATCTTCAACCTGCTGTTGTGATCTTTTTTGTTCTTGTTTTCATGGAAATAGCTAAATATGATGCTGGCTCACAAGGCCTGCAGTATGTCCTTCTCCCTTCTAGGGGTGTTCATCCAAACTGTGAAACCGCAACCGTCCACACTACACCACAAAGTGTGGCTTAGAACTTCCACGATGCGGTTTTTACCAAACCGCACCATGCGGTGCAGTTTGCGGTTTTGAGTAATCAAACCGCGGTTAAAACCACACCGAACCGCATATTTTTTAATTTATATATAACATATTTCTTTTGATGTTATATATAACAAATATATTTTTCTTACTTCTTAGACTACTTTTAGTTATGCAATATGTATTTGGGAATCGGATGTATTAAAACTCTCTATTTTTTGGACTACGGTCACATTATAGTTGATGTTATAAACTTGTAATATACTTCTAAACTTATGATTATTAGATTGTAGGCATAAAGTCCGATAAGTACAAACCGCATAAACAGCACCGCACTGCAAAGGTTTTTCGCGGTATGAGGTTTATGTGGCACGGTTTGCAGTTTGGGAAAATGCTCAAACCGCACCGCGGACACCTTTACTCCCTCCTGGACCGTGAGTTATTTGAGAAGTCACATGCATGGTTTGTATTGAACTTCCATGTGCAAGGTTTAAGCTGTGGGAAGTGTAGAATTATTGGCCCTTTAGTGATAGGACACTCTTTGTTACTTGGCTAAGTATCATGCAGAGGATTATAAGGTTTCATTGCTGGCTGTTAATCACAGTAGTACTATTGGTGCCATCTCCAACTTTCACTCAATCTTTCTGCTCATTATGTTAGTTCTGCTTTCTCTAAAATGCTTGTTTTAATTCTGTGGTGTTTGTGGTAATAAATCATAATAATGCATGGATTGATGCACTGATATGGTTGTTTAAATTTACTTATGTCAACATATATTTGAACAAAAAGTTGATGGTACCTGGACTTGTGATGGTACAGGCTCAAGTTATGTTGTCAGAGATCTATCCTGGTCGTGCTCCTAAGATGGGCGCTACTTATTGGGATCAGATTTATGAGATTGGAATAATTTCAGTCGCAAAGCGTCTTCTCAAACGTCTACAAGAGTTGTTGGAACAGGTTGGTTTTTGCTATTTCTTTTTCGATGTGCATGTAAGTTCCACTTATTTGGTATGTATTTCTTAATCATAAGATGCTTGTGATACTGTGTCGTTTAATTCATTTGATGTTAAGCAGGAAGATTTGTATACAAATCTTTCTAATACAAGGAGAACATTGACCGTGCTAAAACAAACCACGTCTCAGCTCTTGGTGTTTGATATGCTATTAATTTCTTGCTATGTATCTTTTCCTAGTGAACAACCCTATTTTATATTATGTGGCTTTAATTAATACCAAAAACCAACATTTCTATTAATCTGAAGGAAGGTTACTGTATGCTTAGACCTTGCCAATTAACACTTGACAAATAAAATCATGGAACTCTTCCATTATATGATTAAGAGTTGATATGCCAGCTCACCACATGTATTCCAGCTTTTCTGTCATCCATAATTGAGAAATACCGGCCACCGAGTCGGTGTACCCACCCTGCAAACCAATCAAGATTTAATTGTGTAGTATTTAGTAAACAAAGTGTGTACCCTGTCTGAATTTCCTTCCATATGATGATTACTCATGATAGACCTTCTCAGGGGCAAGGGTGTGTACTGTATAGTTTCTTTCGCTGCGAAGCATGATATCTTATACCTCTGTGCACATGCATACACAAATATCTGAGTTTATCATCCATATAGGAACTTTTATTGTTCTCTTGACGTCATGAGAGGGATGTACAACATGGTCAAAGGATTGCAAGCTATGCTCTATCCATTTCATTAGGAATTGATGATCTTTTAACAATACCTTCTGAAAGATGGCTAGGTGAGATGCCGACCTTCTTTTAGATGCCATAGTTTTGTGTCTTATCCATCCTTGTTTTGCTTAATCTGAAGGCAAATTGCTTGGTGTCACTTAGTTTGCTACATAAAGCTCTCGATGAAGTATTACCACGGCATCTGGCTTTCTGATTTAATGTTTTTGGTTGTGCACATGTTTCATGTCTATGTAATACTTCATTTACATGATATCACATTTTCAGGAAAAGTTTCCAGTACTTCAGGCTCTTTTAACGGGAGACGTGATAAATACTTCATCAAAAGATATCCATCGGCAAGGACATAGGGAGCGTGCTCTTGCTATGCTACATCAAATGATTGAAGATGCTTATATGGGGAAGCGGCAGTTTCTTAGCGGTAACCTTTCTTTCACTTCCACTCTTGTTGATTTTTAGCTTCTGTCATCTGACACTTTTGGCTTATTCCTGTACTCATCTTTCTGTAAAAGTCTTCCCATAGATGAATGATCAATCACGTTCTTCCCAGTTAGTTTATGACAGTAATTCAACTATATGACAGCTCTCCAACCTCTATACCATGATAGTTGGTGTGGGCATGCTTTCCATTTCTCACTTTTTATTATGAAGTTTGATCTTTTTGATCAATTTCAGGTAAGCTTCATAATCTTGCAAGAGCTATTGCTGATGAAGAAAATGAAAGAGAATATATGAGGGCAGAGAGTTCCTATCCTGATAAGGATGCTCTGAATCATGACAAGGCTGGAGTTCTAGGACTTGGATTGAGACCCATGAGGCAACCGTCATCAGTTCCATCTGCTGGTGAGAAGTCCATGGGTTCTACATCGTATGATGTGAAAGATGTTGAAAAGAGAATATATGGCCCCTTGACTTCCAAGGCTACAACCTATCTCTCCCAATTTATCCTCCATATTGCAGCTATTGGTGACATAGTTGATGGGACAGATACTACTCACGACTTCAACTATTTCTCTCTCATTTATGAATGGCCTAAAGATGTACACCCTCTTTCTTTCTTGCCTTAGCTTATCGTCTCGCGTTTTTTTGTCTATTGAACGTAGATTTTGCCAATATGTGTTTCTTTTTGTTCCCCAAGGATATCTAATCTGATGTCTAATCAAGTTGGATCTTAAAGCATCATCTTTATTCTTCTTTTTGATTTGGGGTGGGGTGGTGGAGGTGGCTGAATATGAAGTCGGAGAAGCTTAAAATATTGGAATCTTATTTAAGATGCATTACCATCTTAAATTGAAAGGTTTTCCTTGTTCAACAGAATACCAAGTTGAATAATTTGCTGTACTGTTGTAATAAATTAAGTTGTTTTATACGGAGAAATTGGGATGAAATATGAGCAACTCGGATACTATTTGCACCTGTTTTGAAGCATTGTTCTTGTGAACTCTGTTCAATTCTTCTACCTATTATGCATAACTGTGGGGGAATTTGAAAAACTGTAATCTTGCAATAGAAGGTCCCTGAATATGTTTAGATGTTTACGGATTGATTTTATACTTTACACCACATCTAAATGTTATGGGATTTAATCAAGTTGTTGGTTGGTTTAACTGCATATTTCTGACCATTCACTGAAACATTTTCTAATCATGTTCCCCTCTTAGATCCTGTATGGAGGGTGAGATGTTGTATGCTAAGCTGGTTGTTGTGAAAAGTTCTCTTCTCTTCATTAATAACTTGTTCGTGGTGTCTTAGCCTGCCTTTCTGAAAGAGCTCTCTAGCTGAGTGTGGAAGATTTAATAATCTTCTTGATCTACACACAAACTTCTAGTGGTTCCTGATTTCTACCACATCATTTTTTTTATATCAAAGATCTTACTGTAGTTTTATTTTATGGAGGTGGAAGTCAAATTGCACCTGAATTTCATAGTTGCCTTTGGAACTTTAATATAATCACAGTTGCTGATAGTCTGATGTTAGTTGTTTTATCTGGTTTATGCTAGTATTTTACTCCTTCAATCATGTTGGGTTTCTTTGAAATTTTTTATTACCTTGCTTACGTAACACAGTTTGGAATATGAACAGGGGGTAATCCAACATGGATACAAGAAAATTACGTAATTCCTTTCGGGATTGGGACTTCATAGTCTTAGAGCTTGTATATATTGATGTATTAGCGTACAGCTTTGCTGTTTGAGTGACATTTGATTATATCATTAAGCTGTTGTTTTGACCTGTTTCCTTTCCTAACTCGTTGCTTGCAGCTTTTGACTCGTTTGGTCTTTGACCGAGGTAGCACTGATGCAGCTGCAAAGGTAGCAGAGATTATGTCTGCTGATTTTGTCCATGAAGTGATTTCTGCATGTGTACCTCCAATTTATCCACCAAGGTCTGGTCATGGTTGGGCAGACATTGCAGTTATTCCTACATGCCCGAAAAGCAGTTCAGAATGTAAACTTCTTTCCCCCTCTTCCAAAGAAGCCAAGCCCAGTTCATATTGTCCTTCCTCGGCCACACCTGGAGTTCCTCTGTACCCTCTTCAGTTGGATGTTGTAAAGCATCTTGTGAAACTCTCCCCTGTCAGGGCTGTCTTAGCATGTGTTTTTGGGAACTGTATATCATATGGTGGCAGTGACTCTACAATATCAAGTTCCTTTAACGATGGATCGGTGCAGAAGCATGATGCTGACAGATTATTCTATGAGTTTGCACTTGATCAATCAGAGAGGTTGGTTTCATCTGTTTGCACGTTAATTAAAAGCTGGTTTCAGTTAGTTTGTCACTATTTTTCCATTAAACTTTTAATTTTGGTGAGGCAGGTTCCCAACCTTGAATCGCTGGATACAAATGCAAACTAATCTTCACCGAGTTTCAGAGGTTGCTGTAACTGCTGAGCAGATGATTAGTGATGGAACTGATAAAGCTGAGGCAAAGACTTCTATCAAGCGTTTCCGTGAGCATGATAGTGATTCTGATTTAGAACATGATGACCTGGCTGTTGGCACCAGCATTCCAGTTCTTCCAGACACCACAAATGAAATTGGTATTTGGCAAGATTCTCCCAAGTCTGAAACTGCTGAAATTGATACGACGGTATTCCTTTCTTTTGGATGGGAGAATGAAAAACCATATGAAAAAGCCGTTGAAAGGTACGGTGGTTTTCCTTTATCTCGTTTAGGAACTTTACTTCACATCCTATGGTGTGCCTTGTTTTATTGCCTACCATCTTTTACCACATCTTTTTGTTATTCTATGTTCATTTTTATTTTCATATGGGACACAACTTGATTTCCTTGGTCTTCATAAAAGAGAAGAGTTTGTTAATCTTACCTGTGACAGAAGTAAATGAGTCGAGGACTGATAGCTAAACAGAGCCTAGGCATTTCTTCTAATCTAGTTTTGGTGTTCAACGAGTGGGTCCCGTAGAAAATTCGGATAATAAACATGGATGCCATTGGAGATGCAACAAGTCTCACTTGGATATGTGAACTAAGAAACGATTAAAAGAGGTCAATGGATTTTGCAATCAGGCGCGTTTTTTTTTCTATCAGATATAGCAAAAAGTCACTGGAAAACGATGAAACGACCATAAAGCCCTTCAATTCACCTTTTATAAGCAAAAGTTGAGTAAATGGCAACAACCCTAAAGCTCAGGGTTCTATATTAAAACCTTAAGTGAAAACATATTTATAAAACAAATCTACTTGATGGAATTTAAGGAATTTTGAATTCTTCTTCAACTACCATTTCTATCATCTTTATCCCTTCAATTTTGAATAACTTTCTATATGTCGTTGTAAATTTACACACAAGATCAATAAGGAGAAAAATGGAACTACCTTCAAATTGTTTCAATAGTTGAGCAAAACTATTTCAGTAAATCACCTTATGTATTCTCTAATCTTTGACAATATCGAAAAAGTAAGAAAAAAGAATGAAATTCCCTCCAAATAGTTTTAGAGTGACGAATCGAGGAGCCATTGTTGTTGCAGAGGAGCTCAAAGTGAAGGTGCCCCACAAAAGGGTTTTATTAAATTACAAACTGCTGTAAACCTGGTTGAGTATGGCCATGCAAATTCTATTAGTCCAATTCGCCATCTACACTTGTGTCCTCAGTGACCTATTTCAGTTCCTGGTTGTCTACAAGTTTTCTGATAGATGCCATTGTTTCTATTGGTGCATAGTGGTCAATCCCTGGTCGTAAACTCGTAGGAGGCAGTAAGCTATGTTTTACTTAAACAGACTTGGCCTATTCTATTATAATAACTAGTATAAAGAGGGGAAATTTGGTATTTTGCAAGGGTGAGAATTTGTTAAATAGATCCCATGTGGGGAGATAGGGCCATCTTTTTGTTGAATCGTCTTAGGCCTAGTGGGAGACATCTGGCAGTCTCGAAATCCATTATCCTTTTACTGATTTGTATGCTTTCAAGATCTTTGATAACATTGGACAGTAGTTTCAGGGGTTCAGTGTTGGTCACATACCTTAAGTACTTAATGACATCCTGTTTTCAGTACCACTTAGTAGTGTAACATCTGAAAGTCCTGAAATACCTTTGGATTCAAATTCTGTTGAAGTTTGTGTTTTCTTCTCCCCTAATGCATGCACTTGGTATAAGAATGTTGGTGTGTTGAGAGTGACTGGATAAGATAGACTTAACTTCATATTGATACTCTATATCTAAACCGCTCCTTATGTCATATTGCAGTGTGCATTAATTTTCTTATCAATGCTGTAACTTTAGATCCCTTACTGTTGCTTACTCCGTTTTCCTATACATTCTTAGATTGATAGATGAAGGAAAACTAATGGATGCTCTTGCTCTTTCCGATCGATGCTTACGTGATGGCGCTTCAGATCATTTACTTAAGTTACTTATCGAACGTGAGGAGGAAAATCATACTGCCTTTAGTCGTTCAGGTCACTCGAGCTTTAGGATACCAAGCAATAGCTGGAAATATTGTCTACGGCTGAAAGATAAACAACTTGCAGCAACACTTGTCCTCAAGTATGTCTACTGACATCGTGAATTTTTCTTATAACTAGATGTTTCCATTTTGGAGTTTACTATGCAGTACTTTCATAACTATGTATTCAGTTTTTCAGTTCTCTCTTGTTGCAGTTCATTAACGCATTGTTTGAAAGTATTCAATTAGATCAGATTCTGGATAAGGACTGGAGAACTCATTCATAATTACTTTCTCCTACTACAGATATTTGCATAGGTGGGAGTTGGATGCTGCTTTGGATGTTCTCACCATGTGTCACTGTCACTTGCTGGAAAGCGATCCTTCTAAGAATGAGGTATCTAGTTTGGTGTTTGTCTTACCAACTGGTCATATAATTGGAGTGTGCAGATGGTTGGAGATGTTGTAGACCAAATGATGTTTTTATCGAAGTATATAACATATACAGCAAAACTCCACACAAACTCCTTACCTTTGGTGAGGCTTGAACCCTTGACCTCCAAGGAGGTTGGGATTTACCAGTAACTCGGATACCGCTGGCCAATTCACCTTTTGATAGACTATATGATAATGTTGAAGATGTATATTTCTATTACCCCTCACATGTATGATGTGTATGTAGGTTGTTCTCAGGAGGCAAGCTTTGATGCGGTACAGTCACATATTATCTGCAGATGAGCGTTACAGTAGCTGGCAAGAGGTTAAATACATTCTTAATAGCGATATCTATGCAATGTTAATAGTTATTCTTGTTAATTGTTAACCATGATTTGTGATTCAGTATCTTCCCGTCTTCCGTTTCCAATATTCTTGATTTGTCAGGTTGAGGCAGAGTGTAAGGAAGATCCTGAGGGTCTGGCCCTTAGATTAGCTGAAAAGGGAGCTGTTTCTGCTGCTTTAGAGGTTGCTGAAAGTGCAGGGTTATCTATTGAACTTCGTAGAGAACTGCAGGGCCGTCAACTTGTGAAGCTTCTTACAGCAGACCCCATTAATGGTGGTGGTCCCGCTGAAGCTTCACGGTTTCTGTCTTCCCTGCGTGATTCAGAAGATGCTCTGCCAGTTGCAATGGGTGCTATGCAGCAATTGCCCAACCTGCGATCTAAACAATTGCTTGTAAGAGTACATTCTTTATTTTTATGTAATTGATTTAGAAAGAATGCAACCTAAATTGGTATATTCACTTTTGTTTGAAGGTTCATTTTTTCCTGAAAAGAAGAGACAGCAACTTGAACGAACCCGAGCTTTCCCGGCTTAATTTGTGGGCCTTAGGTCTTCGTGTGTTGGCTGTTTTGCCTTTGCCGTGGCAGCAGAGATGCTCTTCTTTACATGAGCACCCTCAGCTGATTGTGGAAGTTCTGTTAATGCGCAAACAACTACAATCTGCTTCTTTGGTACTTTAATAACATAAATTCTCTTCCATGTATGATGTTCAAAGATTGATTTCCTGATATTTGGCATATAATTTGTTTTCAGATACTTAAAGAGTTCCCTTCACTGAGGGACAACAACAAAATTCTTACATATGCTGCCAAAGCAATTTCTGTTACCATAAGCCCACCTCGTCGTGAATCACGGATACAAGTTTCAGGTCCAAAAACAAAGCAGAAGTCTGGAACTCCGACAAGATCTTCGTTCTCTAACAGCCTAAGTAACTTGCAAAAGGAGGCTCGTAGGGCATTTTCTTGGAATCCAAGGAATAGTGCAGAGAAAGCTGCTCCTAAGGATGTTCAGAGGAAAAGAAAAGGCTCTGGACTGACACAAACTGAAAGAGCTACATGGGAGGCAATGGCTGGCATTCAAGAAGATCGTGCTTCATCATACATCATGGATGGGCAAGAACGCCTTCCTTCGGTTTCTATTGCTGAACAGTGGATGCTCACAGGTGACACATATAAGGATGAAGCTGTCCGGTCCTCTCATCACTATGAAAGTGCCCCAGACATCATTCTCTTCAAGGTATGATGCCTTCATAATCTATATTTTACATTATATAATGTGCTAGGAACAGATTCATTAATGGCAACGCTTTAGCATATTAAAGTCCTCCTGTTTTATGTTTAGTTTGTTTTAGTGGTCCACAATTAATATTTTGAGTGTTCTGATTTTCAATGTGTATGAAGTATTTTAGACCACATTATATTAGTTTTTTCCTCAGCGAGCTAGTAAGTTTTCCTAGACTTGTTTGTCTGGGTCCTTCTTAGAAGACACTGATGGATATGATCTTTAGTAAGTAGCTAGATGTTAGTTTCATATATTGTTAAGAATAGGCTTATCGGTAACTGTATATTTTACCTAATGGTACTTCATTTAATTCTTTTTGGTTCATATGTCCATTGGTAGTTCACTTGGAGTTCTTACAAATGGTATGTCAATAGCACGGACGTCCTTTAAAGGGGGGATTTTTGTTGCTAATCGGAGTTCCCCTCTTAAAAGAAGTCTCATCTCTGTTGAATATGAGTTAGAGGAGCTTCCAGTCATTTCTTTTCTGGTGTCACCTCCTGTTTTACTGCTCGTGTATTTGTGACTTGATCTTCAGAATCTGGTTTAATAGATCCTAACTGAATTCATTAGGTAAATAATATGATCCTTATAACCTGTTTTCTCATACCTTGCATACTGAAGATGTCTCCAGTCCACACAAGTGTATGGGAAAACTTTGTTTCTATTGCACCTGTTGCGTATGTGTTCCATATGGGTATGAAAATTGCTTCTCTGAAATATAAATCCTTCATGCATACCATGTCTACTAGTTGAAGTTGTTGATTCTAGCATTACATAGATTATGCTGTTGTCTTATCTAAAGGTTTATTCCTATGTGTATAGGAACTGCTTTCTCTGTGTGCTGATGAGACTTCATCGGCCAAAGGTGCTCTGGATTTGTGTGTTAATCAAATGAGAGCTGTTTTAAGCTCTCAACAGCTTCCTGAAAATGCATCAATGGAAATAATTGGTCGAGCTTATCATGCTACAGAGACGTTTGTTCAGGTATCCAGGAGCTATCTTATAGAAGTTGTATATAATATCCGACAGAGAGATGCATGAACTACTATAAAGCTTGTTCTTTATTCTGCAGGGGCTCCTTTATGCCAAGTCTAAGCTTAGAAAACTTTCTGGGGGGAATGAGTTATCCAGTTATTCTGAAAGAAGTAAAGATGTTGATGATACATTCTCTGATGCAAGCAGCTCTACCATGGGGAATCAGTCAACAGATGAGCTTTCTGAAGTTCTTTCGCAAGCTGACATTTGGCTCAGACGGGCTGAACTGTTGCAAAGCCTTCTGGGATATGGAATTGCTGCTTCCCTTGATGATATTGCCGATAAGGAGTCTTCTGCGCGACTGCGTGATCGATTGATTCTGGAGGAACGGTATAGCATGGCTGTGTATACTTGTAAGAAGTGTAAGGTATGTATGGTACATAGGCATTTTGCAATCTGCATTTTCATTGTCTTCTATCTAATGGTGATAGTTATGTCTGGATCCTTAAAGATTGACGCCTTTGCTGTATGGAATGCGTGGGGACTTGCTTTAATTCGGATGGAGCACTATGCTCAAGCTCGTGTCAAATTCAAGTATGTTAAGCTCCTATTCACCCTTTTAGTGTCATCACAGTGGCTGTGTGATACAAAGGCATTCTCGAATCTTTAGTTTCTATATTTGATGATCTCCTGCTTGCATTGTGCATAGGCAAGCACTTCAATTGTACAAGGATGACCCTGCACCAGTTATTCAAGATATCATTAATACAATTGAAGGAGGTCCGCCGGCAGATGTTTCATCTGTTCGTTCCATGTAAGAAAGTACTCTGTTTGCAGTCAAAATTTGTTTTGAATCTAGATGTCTTTTGCATTGCTCAAAAGCATGCAAAGTATGTGCAGTGCTTACTGTTTAATTATGATAATGACATACATGACTGAGTGAAAGTCAATCACCAACCTAGTATGCTTAAGATCGTCTTACCAACGTTAACTTATGCTGCAGGTACGAGCATTTGGCTAAAAGTGCACCTGCAATCTTGGATGATTCTCTTTCTGCCGACTCCTATCTCAACGTTTTATACATGCCATCTACATTTCCACGATCTGAGAGATCCAGGAGAGCTCAAGAAGCTTCAAATGATAATTCTGCTAATAGTTTAGAATTTGAAGATGTTCCGCGCAGCAACCTGGATAGCATTAGATACCTTGAATGCGTTAGCTATTTACAGGAAGTAAGCATCAACCGCTAACCTGCTTTATAAGAAAAAATGACAACAGCTTCATGGACCTTATTAGATGCACCTTTATACAAACTGAAGCATGCACATATATGCATGTTTTGATAAGTTCAAGTTGAGATTAGGGTAGATGGTTCCAAGCATACAACTTGATGGCTGATTATCATACAAAGTCAGTATCTTTTGTGTGAATCGAAATTTCATGTGTTCACTGTTCACTATTAGATTAGTGCCACTCAAGACATTGTTTCTTGTTTATATGAATAAGGGTGCACCTTGGGTTGCCCCATGACTTATGATCTTCTCCACCATGCATGAGCAGGAGTTCATGTGTCATTTAAATATTTCAGGTTTTTAACGTGCTATCTTCTTTTTGCAGTTTACACGCGAGAATTTGCTTGATTTTATGTTTAAGCATGGTCATTATAAGGATGCTTGCATGCTGTTTTTTCCTGAAAATGCTGTTCCTTCTCCTCCTCAACCGTCGTCAGTTTCGGTTATGTCACCATCACCCCCACAGAAACCAGATCCTCTTTCAACTGATTATGGATCAGTTGATGATTTGTGTGACCTGTGCATTGGTTATGGAGCCATGCATGTCTTAGAGGAAGTAATGTCTTCCAGAATGTCATCCCTAGCAACAGCGGACGTGGCCGTGAAGCAGCATACAGCAGCTGCACTTAGTCGCATTTGTGTCTTCTGTGAAACTCATAAGCATTTCAACTACCTGTACAGATTCCAGGTAATTCATACATCCTTGGTTGAACCTCTTGTAGTTTGATTGGTAGTTTGTTGTTGAATTATAAGAAGTGTCAACCTTGGATGTCCATGTTTTATATTTCTCGGTCAGATGATGTGTGATTTGATGGTATATTAATGATTCAGGTGATAGGGAATGATCATGTGGCTGCTGGCCTTTGCTGTATCCAGTTATTTGTGAATTCGTCTGTACTGGATGAAGCTATAAAACACCTGGAAAATGCCAAGGTAAGTTCTTTTCAAATATGCTCTGGGTTGTCATATTCGAAGTCCGAGACTGAAGAAATATGACAGCTAAGAAATAGCCATTGATTTACTTCTGGAAAAAATAATTTGATGGTCAGAAAAACCAGAGCTACAGGAAGGCTAAGCTGTCCTCGCTTATCTTGTCTTGCATGAGGGGTTTTTATAAAATTGGTTTTTGCCCATTTGTAGTTATGTGGAAATGCATTGCTTAAATCACACCTATTCACCCGAGCTAACACTGATTTGTTGTTAAGCTATTTCACATTTCCTTGGCTTATTTTGCGTTTTTGTGTCTTTGCATGTTTCTTTACTTGTTAAATCTTAGTCAACTACTAGGCGATTGCCTTGATCTTGCAGTTTAAAATTGGTTAGGTTTGGAGCATTGTATTTGTTTAATCTTAGCTTTTGAGTTGTATTTTTGGGACAGAGAAATTTTTTAAGGGGGGATTCTTTTGGGGGATGGAATATCATTCAATTTCTGTGCAACTAATTATCTTACTTATGTGGTTGAAGATGCATTTTGATGAAGCCTTGTCGGCAAGATACAAAAGTGGAGGCTCAACTAAGCTTGTCACGAAGGGTGTGCGTGGAAAAAGTGCATCACAAAAACTTACAGAAGAAGGCCTAGTGAAGTTTTCTGCCAGAGTTGCCATGCAGGTACCTTAGTGTACCCTTCTATTTTTCCCATTAATCTACCCTTATGTGCAGTAATGAGGGTTAGCATCATGCTCACATTGTGTTGCATTTGAAGAAAATTACATAATAAAGAGCTACACATCAATACATGCACATTTGCCCTTCATGATTACATAATAAAGATCTATTCGTCAAGAACTTTGAACTAGACTTTGGGATTTCTTTTTTGAGGAGGCAAAATGAGGCATCGCTTAACTGAATAACCTTATCCATGTTTCAAATTATTCCATATCTGGACTGGAAATCGAGTGCTGTAACTTCCTTGTTATTATTTAGATCATATTAGTGTGTTCAAAATAGACCATTACATTTGCAAGTTCACAGGTCTAAACATCAAATTCAACAGTTGAAAATGTCTACACCTTAGACTAAATAAGGTTATTGGAGTGAATTTACCTAATAATCTCTCATACTGGATGAAAAAGCAGCTTCAAGATGGTTTTTCAAATAACCATGTCATTGTATGAGTTGATTAATCTCCTACCTTCATGAAATAGTCATCCTTCTAGTACTGTTCTAATCTTCATCAACATCACCCTGCAATTTCTATATGACCAACATTCAATTATCTTTTGCCATAATTGATGTCAATTCTAAATGCACCTTTTGTATTGTTAAAGTTTGCCATTTTACTTGTGCCATAATTCATGCTAACATGTCTTTTATTGCAGGTCGATGTGATAAAATCCTTTAATGATACAGATGGGCCTCAATGGAAATACTCTCTTTTTGGAAATCCCAATGATCCAGAAACTTTCAGGCATGTTCATGGTCACTTCATTTTTTCTATATTGTTACTTTTTACTACTCAAGGCGTAGTCTGCTAGATATAGCTTTGTGCCAGAAATTTTTTTAAATGTGTCCCATGATACTTGAGTAACATCAAATTTTCTACGGAATGATAATTTTTTGTGGCTTAATTGGGACAAAATAATAAAGGCTTGCTGCGAATCCATCTTGGTTTATATTTGGAAGTATCTACAGAAGCATACCATAACAATCATGCTACACACACAAACACACACACACACACACATATATATATCAAAAAAAACTTTTGTTGATTACTAACATAAGGG
>LUCG01254121.1:0-10647 GCA_001633085.1 Carthamus tinctorius
AAACACACACACACACACACATTATCTACATGCTAACAGTCACGTAAACTATACATCAGCTACACCATATATCTCTTTTTTGATTGTAAGCATATAGTTAAATTCACAACACAATGCATGAAGTTCATCATATAAATCTATCTTACTACTTATGATAAAATCTATCACAGTTTATAACCCGACGTGAAACCCGGGCTCTTAATAACTAGTTGTTAGTCAATTCCCCTTAGATCTCGATGACAACTCATTTTTTATGTAAAAATTGCCTTCTAGATCCCATCTCCATCTTTATTTTTGAATCTTAGATGATTTTACATAGTGAGCATTGAGATAAAACACGTAGTGTACTAAAATTTAGAGGTGGATTAGGCTCAATAGTAATATTAACCTTCTGTTACATATTCCTTTGTGTGTTATTATGCTATGGTGTTCCGATAGGGGTGTAGGGCAACCTACATTTAACCGCAAGTGTACGATGTCACTCAAGTGATATGTGATAAATGTGAGTATTAAATACCACAATAGGGTATATCAACTTTTAAATAAATAATTAAATATTTGAGTTGGATTATCTAGGCTATTAACCATTTGGTGGACAAGTGGATGATTAGGAATCAAAATAGAGCACAAGTGTAATAACAAGGTTGGATGGATAGCTAGCAGTCAATTTTATTTGGATGCTGTCATGAAAATCATCTCCTCAGGTTTCATTAGTAAAAGGTACTGGTTGAATGCAACAAGCATTAATTTTCTTACCGCCCTCTTTCAAGGTGTAACAAATATGCTTCTTAGGAAACATGTGAAGACTTTCGATAAACACACAAATCAGCATAGGATTGCGGATTGCTTTAAAATACAATTAGGGTTTACTTGGTATATTTCTATCCAATATCTCTCCCCCTATGTCAAATCTAGTGGTAATCACTTCGTCTCGAGCGAAATCACACCCAATTAAATAATGCATATGATATGTTTATATTTTCTTACCTTGGCATATTGTTTTGTGAAACTTGTTTAAGTTGATGTCTTGATGTTGAAACTATGTTTCTAATTAATGCATATGATATGTTTATGACTTTATGTATGCATATATATANTATAGACAACTTAATCAATGGAAAACTAACCCGACTACTCCTTACTTAAAGATATCATTACAAACACCAAACTTACTTGAAAAAAGCCCATAAACATACAATTCAAAAGGTATAACATGTCATAAAATAATTATATCATGTTTCATATATGGTTATTTAGGGGCTGTTTACTACCTTCTGACCCAAATGACTCGGTTAGATAGATCTGACTCGGTCAGCAGTCAGCATGTTTACCAAATCATGGATCTGACTGAGATGTTGACCGAGCTCTTACCGAAACAGCATCAAAATCTCGCTGACCTGTGTCAGATTTCGAGTTTCCATCGTTTACCCTTCCTTTTCCTTCGTAACCTTTCAATGATGTTGGTGAGGTTGAAGCCCGGTGGCTCCACCACTGGAACAATATTGTCATCAGCGGAAATCGAGATTTACAATTAGATTTCCGTCTACAAACCCACCAGAAACATCTCGTGGGTGGTGGAGGGAGGCGGTCAAAAAAGATAAGAGAGGAGAACAAGAAATGAGGAGAGAGGCGTTAATTGGATTAGGGTTTTGGTGCCTTCACTTTTTATCTAAAAGACTTTTCTATATTGTCAAAACAATTAAATTTTTTTAAAGGAAATTAATTATTTATTTAAAAAGAAAGAAATTTGTTTTTTCATTAAACTATATTAATAATAGAAATTATTATATTATTGTAACCAAATATTAATTATAATAGTTGTTAATAGAAAAAAGTTACACTTTATATAATATATAATTGTAAAAAGGTTAAAATGGTATTTTTTTGTTCGATAAGCACTTACCAAAAACGATTGGTAAACACTCTAAACCCAAACAACACTTACCTGGGTCAGTACTTACCCGAGGCAACACTTACTCGGTCAGAGCAAGTAAACGGCCCCTTAGTAACCCTCTTTGCTGGGAATATAGTCATGTTTCGAAGTTGGATGCTTGGTTCTGATTATAAAGAACATGCAGTGTCTATCCTACCCAAATGCCCTTCTCTAACACGATGGATCAGATTTGTTTTTTTTTTCCTCTCCCTCCCTTGATATTAATAATTTAGCTTTAATTCATGAAATCTCGTTGGTGCTAAGTAAAAGCTTATTCGATTTAGTCATGATTACCACCGAGTAAAGTACTTAGATGACAATTAAAATTCAGAAAGTACAACGAAGCTATGAGTATGTCGTTTCTTGGGCAATATCTGCTTATATCCAACTCAGCCTGAGTTGAACCCCAGAGGTCTGATCATAAATGGTTTATTAGGTGACACCATGACAGGACTAATGACCGATGTATGGTTTGCATCGGTATGATAGGTTAATATATAAGCGTCAAGCTCTGCAACACTGGCTGCACTATGGTGACTAGAATCGGGATTTGGACTATAATTTATGTAAAGGGCATATACGATTTTGGGTCATATCCACTGGTTTTGAGCAGATCCGAACTTCTACAAATTGTTCATCCTCATTTTCATCTTAACAAAATGTCAGCTTCATTCTTAAATTTTTCGAAGCAAAAGCAGATGATGGTTGGCGCTGGCCTTATTACAAAACGAAAATACATGGTGCATAGGTTCTTTGTCAGTTGCCGTGCATTGAACTTAGATGTAACGCTTGTTTTTCCTTATAGTATTTTTGATCTTCTACATATAACAATACTCTTCGTATTTGAAGTACATATTGTATCTTGTGATGTAACTATTGAAGTTGTATGCTTGACATTCAAAGAGAGCAGGACAACTAAAAGAAATTTATCGAGTCTGTGGTGGTGTTGTTGTTGCTTTTAGTAATTTATATTTATTTATTTTATATACCATGTAAAATTTGCTCTTAACAGTTACTTTGCTAATGAATTTCTGCAGAGAACTTCGGATGGAGAGAACACTTATGGTTTTCGTATGCTGAACGAAGTTATAGCGACATTAAAAGATGTAAGATCTTTTTTCAGTTACTTCTGCCTTTTGTGTTTGCATTTTATTTAGGGAGTTGTTCTCCATCTCCCTTAATTGGGAAATACTAGCACATCCACATGATGCTCCTCTCCACTGATTTGTTTCACAAATATATCATCAATATGTAAAGTTGATTGAAAATGATTTGGTATAAATTTAATTTTTTCTTATGGTAGATGGTTCTATCTATATCATTTTTTGTTGTTACGTACACTTGATGGAAAAGCCCTACATGGAATTAACCAAATGGAGACAGTGCAATACAATGAACATAAAGTCACTTCAGTTTCAGGCTCGATCCCTTATGAAGTTTTCAAGCATGGGATGTGAGTTTATGTGGAACAAATTTTGGTTGTGATGTTCATGAAAATTCCTTGTGAACGCATCACTTATCTCTGTCTATTTAATAGTCTGATTAAATAGTAGTATAACAGAATCTCTGGTTGTAGATTTTTTTAGTTAGTTTTCTAGCAGTTGTTTATATAAAAATAAAACTCAACTAAGGAAACAAGAGAACTCAACTTCTAAAGTTGATATTGATAACTGATAAGAGCTAGCTGTTTGTTTTCTCATGAGGTTTATTGATGGGTTACTAACATATTTTGTCTTACATCATCTTATCAATGCAGTTCTCTAATTTATCCATCTTAATTTGTCGTTCCTCTCTTTTATCTACCCAACGTGTCTATCATGCGTGTTTGATATAATCTACTTTTGATCTCCAGTCCAAGGAAGATAGTAGAAAAGTGGCATATGATATCCTTCTGGGGATGAGCTCTAGCTTGCAAAAAACATCATCTTCATCCGAGAAAGGACCTTATTATGAATTCATCAGCATGGTAACTAATTACATACTTCAATGCATTTGATGTACAGCCTGAAATTGTTATAATTTCTTTTATGAAGTGTTATAAATAATGAAAAATTATGACATGGACTAGAAGTTATGTACACAACTTAAGAGAGGCAAGAAGTGAATCTGGAAACTTTATCTTTCGCCTTGTAAATGTGAAATCTTATGGCAAGGAAGGGAATCGCCCCTTTGATGGTTGCGAGCTGGAAAGCGTACGGCAGGCAAGCACAAACTATATAAATAAGATATAAGAAATGGAAACAAGTCTCCATGATTCTACACAGCTCTTTCAAGCATGTCACTCAGTTTGATGTGGGCACGTTTGCTTATTTCTAAGTCCAACCCACTTCAGCACATTTGAAATGATTAACTCGTATATGTTATTTATACAATTTAGGGGGCATTTGGTTCATTCCAGGGAATGGGAATGGGAATGAAAATGGGAATGCAGGGGAATGGGAATAGGAATGAGCATTGCATTGATGCTGTTTGGTTAACCCAATATAATCAATGAAAAATTGCTTCATATTAAAAAATATGTTTTTCCAACTTGAAAATACAAAAGATGTTTCATTTAACATCCATAGATAGAACAATGCATGGAAAAATAACCAACTAGAAATAAAAATTTCATTCCCCTCAATTTGGTCAGGAATGGAAATTAATGGATATGCTGGAATGATTCCATTATATAATATCAAACCAAACAGCAGTTTTCATTATCATTCCCATTCCTGACCCCTCAATACCCCCAACCAAACGCCTCCTTAAGCTTTGTTGAGATCAATTAACATCAGCCAGACCCAAGCTAAGGTTTTTGGCCTCTCATAGCTTGGGTAGAAAGCATCTTAAATATAACAGTAAATAATCCATCCATCCCAAAATAAATCTCCATGATCCAAAATAATTGTGTACTAAAAAAATCGAGTATCTTTTCCCATTCTACTTTTGTTTATGTGATGCAGAATTTCTCTCTCTAGTCATTCGTAAAACTATGTGCCATTTTATTGTGGAATTTTTTTGGGATGGAGGAGTAGCATTTACTGAAAATTAAAACTGCAGAGCAGAGGAAGCAAAGATGACAAACTTGGAAGTATATGAAACTTTCTAGAAAATATTAGAGAAAGTCTTGAAGCCTTTAATGCTTTGAAAAGAGATTTACAATAAGTGCTTGGAACCTTCTATCACTATTGATCATCTATGAAGCCTGTACCAAGCATAAACTAAGTTTTAGTTAACGTATCCCTTTTATAAGTACAAGGTAATAGATACATTTAGATGTTCAAAATCTTTTGAGGAGTGGACAGACAATTATGACACACGAACGTGCTTCCAAATAAACTATTAGTTAAGAACAAGCATGCATAGAAAAGCTAGCTAATGGCAGCTGCAGTTGTAGAGACATAAGTTTTTAGAAATCCTCTTCACTGATTACTTCATTTCATCTGTTCTAGCATGACATCACCCTTCGAGAGTGCTATAGCAACCTGCTCATAAAGAAGCAAATTTTCAAAAATCAGCATCAATTTGATAAAAGCGTTTTCAAATCTATAATTCTAGTTCCAAAACTAGTAAGGTATAAAATCCTAACGTAAAGGACAATATATGGATTTTAAAAATAACAATGAAGAGAAAACAATGAGAAATGGTGCTATAGCATCTGCAGGATTGATGCATATCAGTAACCAAAGGAAATAAATCATGAACATAACTAGAACCTGGAAGGAATAAAGCAAAAAGTACAGGACTTGTAAGATGGCAAACATATTATGTATAGGGTTTACGTAAAAAATAGTTCTAGATTGTCATGGGTAGTTAGTCTCAGCTTGTCTAACCCAACATTGTGCAATTTACTTATTATCCTCGCTTGTAGTACATCTTTGGCCAAGCAGAAAAATATTTCTAGATTAAAATTGTTAGAGTTGTTGTGCTTTACACCTGCAATGATACTGCAGGGCCATGGGGAGTTTGTACATGGTATAGAAACTACATGTCAAAAGTTCCTAGCATATCTGTAATTTTTTTAGTAACTAAAATAACATGAAAAATATATAATTATTACTATTATATTAGATGGTGCAAATGCGTATGTATAAGTTATTAGTAAAACAACTAAATCTTCATTTTTATCCATTTAGTTCAAGTTTTGATGGATTTAAGTAGCTGCTAATTTCAGGATCGTCTTGTTTGGCTTATTTAGCCACTTTTCTATTTATTATCGAATTTCCATACTGTGTATTCTTGCTGATGGTGATGTGTAAATTATCAGATAATGGGCTATCTATCTGGGTCTTCTCCTCATATAAGGAGTGGCGCTGTCTCTGCGTTATCTTTAGTGATATATAATGACTCAAAAATTTGCAATTTGATGCCTGATCTTGTGCCATCGATCCTCGAGTTGTTCCATAGTAAAGCCATAGAAGTTATAAAAGTGAGTTTACCCTACTTGGATGCTAAATTCTTAGCTATGCCCTTTATTATTGATCTGTATAACCATTTTTGTTGGATTCTGCCAGGCTGTTTTAGGCTTTCTCAAGGTGTTAGTTTTGAGCCTTCAAGTGAGAGACTTGCAGAATTTCCTGTCTGATATACTCAGTGGACTGCTACCATGGTCATCTGTTTCTCGGCATCATTTCAAATCAAAAGTATGTGTTCATTAAACTTCAAACTATCTTAGATTTTATCAAATGTGATGGCATTTTATGCAGTATTAAAAGCATCAATTGTTAAATATTGCTCAGAACAAAAATGAGATTGGACATTTTCAAGGTGCTAAACTACAGTAGCTATTCCATCATCCCAAAAGATGGGAGGGTGATTTTGCATGCCTTGCTCAGTGGGTCTTGTTCAGTTTTAGTTCAGTAGGGTGTACAAGAGGGGGGGGGGGNNAATACTTTTTTAGTTATACCGTCATACAACTTTTGTTACGCTCTTGAGTAGTTCAGGTAAAGATGTGCTTTTCTTTAGATGATGAAGGCCGTCATCCTTCTTCATGTAGCAAACAGTAGTGGTTCTGTTATATGTACTTTTTTGTTCATCAGAACTCCACTCGCTCTTTGTTAAAACTGTTCAGGAAAGGAACATGCTATTCTGTCATTCGCATTCTACTATTTGTTGCTTGTTAGTAGTTATTTCCTGTAGCCCACTATGGTCCACCAATTGGGACACCTGATATGGGTGCCGAACATGAAATGCAAAGCATGCGACGAGATTCTTCAATATAATAAGAAATGATGCTACTTTGTGTAATATCTTTAGAGGGCACTGGAGTTCAGCTTGTAGTGGTACCGTTGAATCCAAACCTGAACTAAGAAAGTAGTCTTAGCAGTCTGCATAGCAGGACACAAGTGTACAAGTGCTATTCATATCCCAGATGTTATAGTGGCTGCAGTCTCTTTTTCTTCACTTACCTTCACACTCTATATACATGGATTTGCATAGTGTCATTTTGCAATGAGTTTGCTTAATTTTTTCCACAAAGGTAGTCAGTCCTCTTGATAAAAGAATAATATGGAAATATTGGGAAAAAAGACCTAGACTTGCTCCATATCTGATTTGTACAAATTACATATATAACACAAACTTCTCACATTCAAAGAAAAGAAAACATTCAAGATCATCTTCAATGGATAAGATTTGATCACATAATACAGAACAATGACAACAAATTTCCGCACTATATGGGAAGCATGCTATAATGAAAGAATCTTTTTGTTTGGTTATCCAAAATCTATAGAACTAGATTTTGGTGTTAGATTATCTATGCTCCAATATCTCGGTAAGATTGCTAAAAAATGGAAAACAAAATGAGGATGGGTAGGAAGATAGATCATCATACATGAATGGAGGAGAGAACTTGAAACGGTAGAGACAAGGTTAGATATAGTAGAAGCATGTATATGAAAATAGTGTGAAACGCTTTTGGGCAATATTTCTTTATTTTGATCTGTCACAATGGTTCGGGTCTGTAAGGTGGTTTTTGGATGCAAGTATGCAACTTGAGCTTGGCACACCCACTTCAACTGGTCTTCCCATTTGACCTTTTTTATATGTATGTGTATGGATGAAGCATTTTGATAGATACTTCCTTTTGAAGTATAATTTTTATTACTCAAATCTAAGCGTAGATATTCAGTTTCTCTATTTAACAAATGGACATATGCCTGCCTGCCACCAAAGTCATAAGTAAAAACAAGCCTAGTCATCTCCATGTCATAATACACAAATACTATTTATCAGGGTTTTAAATAACGTAAGGTGTGGTATGGTGGTGCCGTCAAGCTCTAAGAGTTACTCTGAGGCCATGGCATTTTTCGAAGTGTTGTTTAAGGCTACAAATCTGTATTTTATATATGTGTGTGTGTGTGTTGGAACTATAATGTTGAACTACTTCAATTCATATATAGTTGTAGAAGAAAGAATAACCATGTATTGATATCAAATTTATAGAGCTTATTTCATTGTCTAGATGTATGTAATTTAAGATCATAGACAAAAAGTGTTTTAGATTAGATTAAATGTATCATATCCATGGTATCATATTTCATAACCTCTTGAGTCTCTTCAATGCTTAATGAACTTTGTGTTTGTGTACATAATAACCCCTAAACTTAAAGAAATAGAAAAAAATCCCATGCCTTATACCCCGTAAATAGCCTTAACTTGCCTTGCTGCAAGCCACACCTAATAGTTGTGCCAGGGGGTTAACTTAGCGCTAAAGACACGCCTCTCTGCCATAACACGCCTTATTGCCGCAATGATGCATTATTTAGAATAATGCTATTTATATCTAGAAAGCTATCAAAAATGTACTCCCACTTGACCCTGGGATTGGTATTTCTGTTCTCATTCATAGAAGCTATCCTCAACCAGTGCATGCTATCTGATTAGCAAATAGAAAGTATCATATATATGGGGTGCATGGCCTCTTATTTGGTTGGTTGCGGATGCTCTTTTGCCATGTGATACACCCCGTTTCCCCAGACTAGATTTCTAGTTGCACATAGGACCGACACATTCTTTCCTATATCACAATTCGTTCTTTCTTGAGCATAGAGCTATACATGAGAACTTTCTTTCTCTTGATAACATAACTCCCTAACTATCCCTATTGACATTAATGCAAGTGTAATTCTGATCTTGTTTACTCTCTTTGCAATTACAGGTGACAGTTATCCTGGAGATTATTATGCGGAAGTGTGGTTCTGCATCGGTGAAATCTTTAGTACCTGAGAAATACCGAGATTTTGTCAAGAATGTTTTGGAGGTAATGTGCCAAATTGCCAATATCGACCCTCTCTTTCAATAGACATGTAGAATTAATCTCAGGTGGTCAGTGGTGGGTGGTGGTTGTGACTCTGGCAATAGTGGTGTGGGTGGGTGGGTGTTGGTTAAGTTGGATGCGGAAGTTTTTGTCTTTTTAAGGCTAAATTATAGGATCTGTTACATTTGACAAGGGATGGAATTCAGTTCATTCATTTTTGCCAAGGAATGATGAAATCATTGATCTAAGGAACCCAAAAGAATGTAAAAGATTCCACCCATTTCAAGGAGTGAACCAAACGAGGGAATTGGAATTTGGTCAAAGGAATTCATCATTCCAGTTACCTTGGAATCCCTTAAATTTCCATGAACCAAATATGCCCTCAGGTTAATGTCCCAAATTGATCAAAGAATGCCATCTTGTTCCAACTGTTTTAAGATCTTAGTTGTAATGATGATAGAAGCCTCTCCATCCCGTCCTATGCTTAGTGGCATGTTACACTCGCCTCTCACTCCTTTTAGCAATTAAAATTATTTAAATTTCACCTTATAATCATTTTTCCCTTCAAGAATTACAAACAAATTATTTAAATTGGTTTGGGTTTGATTTTATGGATAAAAGTGATGTCATCAGTTTTGTTTGAATTACAGAACCGTCAAGGCAAGACAAGTTCCCAGGAAGCTGTCACAACCAAAACAGAGGCAGAAAATTCTGAGACAATTGCAAAGAGGTCTAACTTTATATAATACACTTCCGTTAGTTTATGCCTGTGCTGTTAATACAATTTTATTCTGACTTTTTTTTTTCCTTTTTCCAGTAGGCAAAAGACAGAACCCGAGAAGAGGAAGAGGGATGAGAAACGCAGCTCATATAAGCCTCGTAAATTTCCACCTGTTGATAGGAAGAAAGATGTAAAACATTCGGGCAAAAGGAAAAACACAAATTTCAAAAATCGTAACTCAGGTGGGAAGAGACAGAAACAGAGCGGTTCGTGATGTAGAAGATTTCTAAATTTTGATACCAATACCTGCAACTCATTATGCTTTCAATTTCGGAGGTTGGAGTGAAGTAGGCTATATATGATTATGAAGGATGGATGATTGGTTGTCTCTGACCATGAGGAAATTACCAACTTATACAAGACTTGTACATGAACCACAATTTTACTGAATCTAATCATGTAACTTCATTTTTGGCATCTGTTGTATACATCTTATCCTTTGGACCCTATGGTTTTTCTTCTAGGATATACGTAAATTCAAATTTCTTTTGGTTTAGTTTAAAATTGCAGGTTGGGTTATACCTGAAAGAAATCTAACATCTGTTGTATGTGAGTTGTGTCATGTTCTGCTTTGTTGTTTCAAGGGGCTAGGGCATGTATGTGTTTATGCGTTCAATGAGTAAGTATATATGTGTGTGTGTGTATATATATATATATATAGTATTAGGTTCAAATGAAAAGTGCTAAAAA
>LUCG01254131.1:0-13929 GCA_001633085.1 Carthamus tinctorius
TAGTAATCATATACATGCAAACTTCATCCCCCTTCCTTATGGCTCAATACCATCAAGGAAAGAGATGACACTGGTACCAGGCCTCTGCCTTACATATCTTCCCTAGGGGTATCACTACCATCATAGGTACTATCATAACCAAATCTTCTCTAGGGGTATCTCTACCACCATAGGTACTATCATAACCAACATACACATAATCACACATGCCACGTAANGTATTCACCTGATAGTAAGCTAGTACCACACACTTGCACGTTTCAACTCACAACTGATCACCTATAACATCCACAAGCATAACACATATCAAAATATAACCCCAAGATGGGTTTCTAACTCTATACCGACCCTTAACCTGAAATGACATAGCTACCCTTGACCGATTTCTCCCAGACTTAACCAAACATCAAGTTCCAACATCCCTTAGGGGTGTATGGACAAGAAAACCCCAAACGAGCACGTTTGCAAAATTTCCAAAATTGGAACAGTACAAACGGCGGGTTTTCCGCGGGTTCTAACCCGCCAATTACCTGCGGATGCTTCTGTTCGTACCCAAGTCGCGGGTTACGACCAAAACCAGGGTTTTCAACCCCAATCTCCAATTTCGACCAATTTACTTCAAAACCATCATTATACTCATCCCATAACTCAACTACATTGATTAAAAACATCAATTTGTTCACATCATGCCACAAAGGTGATCAATTGATCCCTAACTTCCAATTATGACTACATAACCCTAACCAATCTATCATACTATAAAAACACGCAATTAACATGATCATTACGTACCTTTGATGTTGCTAACAACACCAACCTCAATAGCTTACGAATCTCCTTTCGATTGCTTCACAATTCCTTTAGCAAAATCGCCTTTCTCTCCCCTTTCCTCCTCTCTGAAATCGACCAACACAAGCAAAAAGGGGGTTTTGAGACTAACTTACCCTATTTATACATGCCATCCCTGACCTTGAACTTTCAAGTTTGACATACCGTCCCTTCCATTCCTGAAAACAACATATTTACCCGAAAATCAACTTAACTCTGTCAAGGATAGTTAAAATACATAACTTGTGAAACGGGGCGTTACAGAAAGGTTAACTGAAATAATAAAAAATGAAAAACCTTCAACTGTTTCATATCTTAGCATGGCAATTCCTACTATACCTATAACCCCCTTTATACCAAAGTGCCATGTTAACTTTTGAATCTAGTCTGCAATCCTTTTGCACTTCTCTTAAGAGATAGTAAGCAAGACTTGGCTATGAACTTTCTTCAATATATTGTGACATGTCAACTGCTCTAGTTGCCAATCATAGACTTGGTTGTTGGAATATTGTCTCTTTGAACAACACGAAATATTTGCTTTGTATAAGGACACATTCTTGCAAATCAGTAGACCCAACTTTACCTGTTTGGCAATTTTCTATTCTGTTTTTGAGGAAGCTGTTTTATTTTTCTCATGTAGTTTGTTGTTGAATTGATCAATGGATGGTAACCTTTAACTGTAGACATATAACATATACTGGAATACCAACTGTGTTACCTACAAACTAGATGTTTATGCTGCAATTACATACTGTAGGTCCTTGAAGTGCTAAGGATCATGTTTTGTGGAGATCGCAGTGGTCCCTTCAAAGGCCATCCAAGGGGACTTTTGCAACTCAATGCAATGCGATTAACGGAAATATTCTCAGATGATTCTAATTTCCGATCTTACATAGTGTTGAACTTTGTAAGCTTCTGGAAAATACATTTATTTTATTGTGATTCCTTAAGATTGATATGCTTACTCTCATTTTGCCCTATGTCTTGACAATTCAAAATTATGATTTCATATGCGTGCGTATGATGTGCAGTGCCATGCATAAAACATATAAAACTATATTATACCTTGAGTCCATGATACATCATATATGGAAGTGTTTACTGCATGATTACTGTAAAACATGTAAAATTATCTTAGCCTTTCATGCCTACTATTTTTTCTACTCATGTGGCATGTTTACCGAGTTTCTGTTTCTCCCTGTTTGTTTATTGTATTTCCTTCTCAATATGTCCCTGATTGTATTTTCTGTTTATTTTACCCGATTCTTGTTTGCACACACTCTCATACTTAGCTTGTTGTTTGCCTGTTTCTTCTAATTTTGGTCTCAAGTCTAAGGGTGTCAAAAACAACCGAAACCGAATAACCCACCTGAATGGCTGAATGACATTTGGGTTAAAAGGTTTCGAGTTAAACGGTTAGGTTAGCCGAATAAGGATTCTTATTCGGTTCGGTTTTCTGTTTAACCAGTTATCGAACCGAATAATCCAAAACCTATTAAACAAAACCTTATTTGGTTTGGTTATCCGTTAGTTTTAAAAAATTTAACAAACCAATTGACCCAAATCAGATCAACTGAAAACCGATTTAACCGACTGAATAACACCCCTAGTCAAGGTGTACGCACATCTTACCCCCGACGGCCCGACCCCACCTCTGCTTGGGATATACTGGGTCCGTTTGGTTTATAAATGGGTGTGAATTATGATCAATATCTAACTAATACTAAGGCATGTGCATTTATCGAATTTCTTTTGTTGCTCCCGTGCAGATAGAGGTCTTGACCAGAGTGTTTTTGCTACCACATGAAGAATTCTTGTCAAGTTGGTGTTCCTCTGCTCATGAACCTTGTGAAGAGGATGCTATTATGGAATATGATTCCTTAGCAGCATCTGGACAGGCTTTGGGGGTGCTCTCTACATTGCATGTTGTACAATCTGCTGCCAGAAACCGTCGTGCTCCCCAGACGCCTTATGCGCGACAAAAAACATCTTTGTTGGTCAAAATTATAGCCAATCTCACCTGTTTTCTTCCCGATATCTGTAAAGGTGAATAATTTAGCCCATTGTTTGTCTCTGCCGAATTTCAAAAAAAAGTTACTGGTGAGATATGTATATACATATCTCTTACTCATGGGCGGATCTATGCATTTGGGGGGTCAAATGACCGCCATAAAGTTTCAAAAAAGGTGTATCTTTATAGTACAAAATTTAAAATTTTGTAAATATATATGTGTTTTGACCCCAACAAAAATAAGTTTGACCCCATAATTTTTTTATCCCAACTTCATTATTACTTAATTTTTTTATACAGTTTGATTTATTTACATTAACTGTTAATTTTGAATTGTTAGGTTAAGACTTTGTTAGTTAATGTATAATTGTTCAATTGTTTTAAATACTAGTAGTTAGGATTTGTTAGTTGATGTCAAATTGTTAGTCCATTGTTGTTAATTTAAGGTTAGGGTGTATTAGTTGATGTCTAATTGTTAATTTGAATGATGTTCGTTAGATCCATTTGGAATAAATTCTTATGGAGTATCACCTTAATAAAAAGATAAACAAGACACATATTTAAGATGGCATTGTCAACCATGTGGGCACGTTACTAATTGCTTTCAATTTTGTATTTTGAGAATACCTATTATCATGTTCTTGACATCTCTGCTTTAATCTACAGAGGAGGAGGGTCTCTTTGTTAACAAGTTTCTCCAGTCCTTGCAAAAAGAACTTCCTAGATTGTCGGATGGAATTGCATGCACTGGTGGTGCTGAGAGAACAGCTGCCGCCTGCAGAAACCTGCGTATCTATCAATTTCAAATTTTCAATAGTTCCTTTTGTTGATAAAGAAGCAATGCCTTTTCTAATATTGCAAATTATTTATATGTTGCAGATTCGTTATTGCATCATGCAGAATCTTTGCGTGAGTACCTTAACGAAGATGATGTGCAGCTTCTTAGGTAATTGCTTTCAAGTCTTGAAGTCATCTTTGGCACTCCATTTATGCCCAACTATATGAGTTTTTTGGATTTTGTTTTTCTCCCGACTGAACGAGCACACACCCTTTTCATTTAACTATTTAAGCAATACTTGGATAAAACGTGATTGCTATTTTCATCAACTTGCAGCGAATGCTAAAGTGTTTCTCATAAGGACACATTTTATTAGCACAAACTTGTTTTTTTACCCTTTTTTTAACCCTATCGTATCTTTCTTCTCTCATCTGGACATTTTACACACAAAAAATAACTCAATGATATGGAAGAATGTCCTTTTTGGTCATTTTACACAAAAAAGCAAAATTTGGCAAACACTGAAAAACAACTTATCACATTTTGTTACTGCATAAGCTAATCCAAACATTTTCTATAAGACTCTGTCTTGACACCACATAAGTTGATTAGCACTTTTACAAAGAAGCATAAGAGGTTTATAATACGCAATCCCAAACACCTTAATTGGAATTTTAACCTTGAAGGGTATGTCTGTATGTTAGAAACATCACATCACTTGACATATTTGTTTCTGTTTTACTTGTATTTGGTTATGTAGGTTGTTCATCAGGCAACTGGAGGCACGAATCACTCCTCAAGAATCCAATATTCACAGAATCAAGGTAAAGTACTTGTACTTTATCTCTATGTATTATAAACTTTTTATGCTTGTCCATTTTCATCCAGCTGGGATCACCATTTTTACTGTTTCTTATCAATATTTTTGGTGAAATATTCATTTATTACCTACTAAAATTGACCAAATGACACTGGTAGTGGCACCTTTAAGATATGGGATTTGAAAATTTATTATCGTAGTAAAGGTGATCTTCAGTATGTGGATAATAGTTTAGTTACACATGCTGAATCGAGTGCATGTTTGCTTAGCCATAAATTAGTTCAATTTCAGTTCTGCAATGTGAATTGTGAAGGACTGATTGAACCTTGCTAAGACCATCTCCAAAATCTTACACCAAATCACTCCAATGGACACACCATTTCTTACACCCAAATTTGATGTAGTGGATGGTAACACACCAAATTTCTTATGCTTCATTTCTATTCCATCACAATCCCAACTTATTGTGAAGGAATGTTGAAATCCTTTACTTGTGGAATCTGATGGAATTTGAAGATTCCTTCTTTAAAAAAGAATGAACCAAGCGAAGTAATGGAATTTGGGCAAAGGAATTCAACGTTCCAATTCCATCAGATTCCTTAAGAATCTGCTAACCAAACGCCACCTTAGTTTTATTACAGATATGATTGTTATAGTTGACTCTTATTTTTAGGAGATTCAGAACAGAGGTCAATCTTCATCACCTGCACCTCAACGATCATCTCCAGAAGCAATTGACAGAAGTGGCAATCGGAATGTGTCTGTGGACCAACTGCACCAGTTAAATTTTAACGCTGAAAATCGGTCTAATGATGTGGGGAGAGAAGACCAGAGGACAGGTGTACCCGAAACTAGTGCTGCTCAGGGTGTTCACGAGAATGACAGAAATCCCCAAAACATCGAAACAAATGCATCGGTTGACAGAATGAACAATGTAGAAGGTATTTTACCGCTAAAGGGCATTTTGGTCTTTTATGTTTTATTGAGTTTTCTGTTTTCATAGTTTGTTAGGTGATGTTTATTGTACTATAATTAGCTTTCCTCTCTGTGATGAATTGATAGATCATTTCACAATTACATAATTCTCTCATAGGTATTCCGGAGGACCAAATTGTTCGAAACGTGCAGAGTGAGGAAAAGCAGCAAAAGAAAAGAAAGCGCAATATAATGAATGATGCGCAAATAACCATGATTGAAAATGCTTTGCGGGATGAGCCAGATATGCAGCGAAAAGCGGCCACTATACAATTTTGGGCTGATAAATTAAGTCTGCATGTAAGTAAGAAATGCATAATTCTGAATAAGTTGGAACTGTTTTTCCTTTACGTTTTCTGGCAGTTATAATTCTTCTCTGAGAAGTTATCAATTATTCTTTTGCAGGGTTCAGAAGTTACCACTTCGCAGCTAAAGAATTGGTAAGAAAGTCTGTTCTTTTGTTCCCAGAAAGATTGGATCTTGAAATTATGTATTCTCAAGTGATGTACCCCCTCTGTCCCAAAATAAGTGTTTACATTTTTGTTTTAGCATCTCAAATTAAGTGCCTACTTCCCAATTCCACCCTCAATTTGGAGATGAAAAGTTCATTACTCACTCTATTATGAAGGGTGAAATTGACATTTAGTTAATCAAAAGTGTGATAATTACACACTTCTAAAATGGGGAGGCTTTTTTTCATTATGGACATTTACTTTGGGACAAAGTGAGTACAATATTGTCTTGCAGCCATCAAGAATATGAAATATATGGAATTTGGAATCATATATATATCTGCATAATTATAATTTGAATTCTTATAAATTTTTATGGACTTTAATGCTGCTGCAAAGTGTCCCTAAGGATAAACATAGCCTCTGTAAAGGTATTAACACTATAAGAACTTCATAAATGATAGGAATAAGTAAAGCTTTATCTGTGATTTGTGGATTTTCTTTTACATACAATCTTCACTTTCTTTTTTTTTCAATTTATAAGCTATAACTCCCTTGTATCATGAATTGCTGGCCAGTTGAGCATTTCAAAGCATTCAATTTTCTCATAACAAAGTTACGAACTCAAAGTAGGTGGAACAAAAACCACGGAGATGGGATAATATTAGTAATTTACCAGGCTACCTTTTTCAAATTAAAACCCAAAAAACATTCCACAAGTTCCCTCTGCCTACGGCCTCTCACTCTTGGCCGTCCAGTCTACAGGTTTAATAGGTACTTATAGAGATTTGCTACTTATTTTCTCATGAAGCAGATTCATCTGAAAAATATCATAACCATAATCAACAATAAAACGCTTTACGAATAAATGCTGCATACTTGCTAGTATCTTTTCTGAATACTTTCTTTCTTTTACCACACTACCAACAGGTTAAACAACCGTAAAGCTAAACTAGCACGCGCAGCTGCTAAGGATGTCCATATACCTTCTACAGGGGACGATGCCTTCACCGACAAACAAGGTGGCTCAGGAACGGACCCCATCTCTGACACACCTGAGAGTCCAGCGGACGAATTCTTCGACCCATCTCCATCTGCTCCCCAAGGGACCCACCAGAAAGACATCAGCACAACCGTCTTACGAATCCATGGTACCGAAAGCTCGGAAACCATCCCTACAAGTTCATTCAGACGTGAGCATGGACAGCAAGTTATGCTTACGAATGACCAACAAGAAGAGATTGGAAAGGGAAAGATACATTTGGCAAACGGGATATGGTTCGGAAGAAACCTGGAGGAATCAGGTTTATGTGTTGTGGATGTTAGTTATCTGAAAGTGGATTTATCTACTAATCTCCCGCATCCGTGTGATGCCACTGGTACGACTTTTGGTCAGGCTGAACAGATTCTTGGGAGAAAAAGGGTTTTGTGGGATTCCAGCAAACTTCTTCTGATCCCGCAGCAGATGCCTCCTAGATGATGATTCAAGTAAGTTCCCACCATTTTTTTCTTCTCTTTTCGCTTTTCCTGCAAATCCCAATATTTTTTATGCATAACTATGTTTTGCTGATTTCCAAGACCCTACTTTCTGGTGGGATATACTTAGATCCCATTTGGTTTGCGGGATTGGATTGGGTTGGAATCGAATTCTATTCCAATCCCATGTTTGGTTTGAAGGTTTTTGCCTGAATATGAAATCCCACAAACATAGGATTTCAAAATCCCATTAGGTTGGTTGGTATTTCATGGGATTTTGAAGGATTTGTATGTAATAATGATTTAAAATATATTAAAAACATTTGTTTTGTAATAATCAAAATTAATAAAAAGGTAATTTAATTATATTTATCATTTTTTATTTATAGAGTGTATTTAATTACATTCCAAATCCTACAAACCAAACATGCCAAAGATTCCAAATCCTTCCACGAAATCCCGCAAAACCATCCCCTAAAACAAACCAAATGCCCCCTTACTATCTTCATTGGGTTTGGTGTTTTTTTTTTGTTTTTTTTTGTTTTTTTTTTTTTTGCGGACTTCCCAGGAACGGCTTTCTAGTGGGATACAAACTGGGTTTGTTGGTTTAGTTTTATGTTTAGTGGGATTTGCTTTCGAGTAGGATATACTGGGTTTGTTTGGTTTTATGTTTTGCTGACCAAATTATATGTTTTTTAGGCAAATTTTGGAAGTTGGAACTCATAGTTGAAGTCGGAAAACTGTAGTTACCGTTGGTGTAAGCAAATCCATTCACATCGATAATTATGGCCTAATGGTAGGCATCTGATCTAAAAAGATCTTGTTACAAATGAAGGTAAAAATTCAATAGTGTCTTGTACTGTAAAATCCATGTTGTCTTAGGATTTTTATCAGTTCTAGTTTGAGTTGGCATCTAAAAAGCAGAGATGCCTTGGTATCACTACAAATGACATTGCTTTCTGAGGAGTAATTATCTACTAAACATGCATATATTTGATGTTTCATTGGTCTTATTTTTATGGTACTTTTTGTTTACATACACTCACACCTGTAGCTTGCTTTCTTGTTTCTTTTTTGTTATCGAAAGTTGGGGGTATTCATGAAAACAAGTTCTATACCAGTTGGGTTACAGGAAAGGTCTGTGTACATCTCAACCGCCCCAAATTCTACCTTTGTGTGGGTTTACTGGATTTCTATGCATGTTCAATACACCTTCCGTCTTTGTTTAGAATCTTGTTAGAACATTCCTGAGCAATTACCAATGCGTTGGATCCTATTAGAAATCAGAAATTAAGCATGCTTGAACGAAAATGGTATCAAGATGACTCGCCACCTGCAAAGACCTTGTGTTGCCCCCTTCACAAATGCGACTTTTTTTCTTTGGTTTGGCTTTTGGTTCGCAGAATGGAATTTGATGGAATCAGAGCATGCGTTTGGTGGGTAGGAATTCTATTCCTTCACTTAAACCAAGGAACGATGAATTCCTGTATTCATTCTATAAGCCATGCATCATCAAGGAATTTGGTCAAAGGAATTTGTCATTCTAATTCCGTCCGATTCTTTTGAATCCAAACAACCCCTTAGGCAGCTTTTGGTTTGTAGAATGAAATCTGATGAAATTGGAATCCGTCAAAGGAATTTGTCATTCTAATTCCACCCGATTCTTTTGAATCCAAACAACCCCTTAGGCAGCTTTTGGTTCGTAGAATGAAATCCGATGAAATTGGAATCCATCAAAGGAATTTAACTCTGAAGGAATTAGAATACAATTTAGGGATTCAATTCTTTCACTCAAGTCACGGAATGATGAATTCCAAAAAGTGTGCAGTTCAATAGAATTCAAGGGATTTCATCAAGTTCATTTCGCGAATCAAATATCACCAAGATTTGATGCAACATACATGCCTTTAGCATCTGAAACATGTACAATTTTGCCTTGCACCATCTCATACCGTTTGTATACCAAACGCACCTTAGAAAGCACAAAAATCCAAAAACAAACGCATCAACTATGGATAACAGAGAGAGATAAATTAGCTTCATATTCTTCTATTGGAACAACACGAAAAACCCATCTACAAAATCACTCGCTCCCCAAAACTTTTAAATACAAAAGGCTCATTTGATTGCTTATGTTACAAGTAATACACAACACAAAACCAACCATTTCAAGCCCGGATGTACAAACACCCCCCAACAAAAAATGGTCCTTTATCACATCTAGCACCAACAGCACCGCAAACTCTCCTATAAAAACACCTGTTTGTGCCAGATTTCTGTTGCACCTTTGAGACTTCCTCTTTAACATTCAATCTGTTTTCTCCGATGCTATAAAATTGTGCAAAATACCCGAATCAGATATATGCAAGTGAGTTTCTGTCATGATTAGGCTGAGGTCGGCCCCTAGTAGGAGTTGGCGGTCTTTGATTATTAAGCTCCTACAAGACACCCGAAAAACATGGATCAATATCTTATTCACAAGCTGTTATACAAAACAATTAGAGCACACAAAATAACATATATGCAAATTTGATATTTGGTTTCTATCTAGAAAGCAAGTACAAAGAAATCAGTATTTCTATTTATAGCAACCACAGTGTTCTTCATCAAACTCGCCCACAATTCGTTTGTGTAGAAAAAGTGGAAGTTGGTACGAATTCTTGCATAATTCAAATATATAAAAAGGGGAAAATGATGAATTATGTGGTAATATTGGTGGTTGCTATCGATATATTCTTTGGCTCTTTCATTTCAGATAAGGTAAAGAAAAGTACAAAAGCAGTAAATTACTAGTTACTTTCCACAAATATATGCAAAGGGGGCTGATCACATGAGAACCACAAAAAGGTTACAAACCCGTGAGAACCAATCTCAATGTACCGTTTCACATGAATATTTCATCAAAGGCTAGAATTTAAGGTATTGTTTCACATCTATTTTTTTCACCATGTATTTATTTCACAATATAAAACTTTTTTAGATGTATTTTTTGTTTCACAATTCGAAACAACACATGAACATGGGTCCTCACAGTTCTCATTTGAACATGCCCTTATTTCCATATGTGCATCTTGTGAGAAATATAAGAGTAGGTTTGTATGGGAAAACCATTAATCAAGAATTATATAAGACTCAATTCTAGAAGCGTATAGTATCCAACATTACCTGCATCCAGGTGTCCTCTTGAACATGTTCTGGAGATGTTTCCGGTGAGTGAAGTGGAGGCGGCAACGGATGAATCAATTTTGGAACAACCACCAGTCCTCTACCGACCACTAGTAAAGCTCCGGCATTGTTTGCAGTTCCTGAAGGCAATTGACACAATTAGACTAGAAACCAGAAGCCAAAGCAGCCAATGCTCTCACCATCCCAAAAGAAAACTGAAAAACTCCACTTTTACTATCTCTTTGACCCAAAGTAAGTGTCTACTTTCCAACTCTACCCTTAAGTAAGGAAAAGAAAGATATTTTTTCGTATTCTTGAACATGAGAGAAGAAAAATGTCATTTTTACAAAAAGTACCCTTTAAAAATATATCTTTTATAGTGGAATCTTGTATTGAGATGGAGTGCTTAACATGTATAGCCGAAGCTTACCACAGTAGTTGGTTGCCGAAAAAAGGGTAATCAACTGTCCCTGTGCAAATCTCTCAAACCCATCCATTACGCACTCGTGAGCTCTTATAATCAGCTGAAGTTTGTTTCTCTTACAGAAGTCTGTAACTCTATCAGGCTGCAAAAATAGTTATAAAGCATCATATATGGTTCTAAAAAAATGTAAAATCTTCAAGGTCAAGATTCTTCCCAAAATAAGTGTCCACTTTCAAAAGTAAATGCCTACTTTCCATTTCTACCCTTAACTATGAGATGGAGAAACTCGTTACTCTTCCCTCTATTATTATGGGTAAAATCATCATTTAGCTGATTAAAAAGTGAAATAATTACACATTTCTAGAACGGAAAAAGTTCAGAAAGTGACAAGAGGAGTAAAAAACTACATGCATACCCCAAAAGTGACGAGACCGGGCCCCCTAGCATTTGGTCTTAGACCTTCAACACTATCGTTTTCCGTGGGATCGGACCTGCAAAAGAAATAACGACAAACGGGTGTTTAAAGAAAGACTCGGAAGTAAACTGAACCGAAAGGAGAGAGGAGTGTGATTGAGCCGAATCGAGTCGAGTAGTAGGTTAATCAAGCCGGGCTCAAAATATTAATACTAGGCTCGAGCTCGATTAACTTTTTCAATGTAGGGCTCGAGCTCGAAGCTCCTTTATGGGTTCGAACTCACGATCGATAAACTCGTTTGCCAGACCGAGTTCAATAATTTAATATTTTATTGTATAAATTAATAAATATATGATCATGTTTGGCTCGTAAAATGGTATGGCTCCACTCGACTCGAAAAATTGAATCGAGTTTCCAAACGACTCGAGTCGAGTCGAACATTGGTCTTATAAAGCTCAGCTCGTTATGTCAAACGAGTTCTATTTTATGTTAGAGATCGACTTGAGCTCGAGCTCGAATAGCTCGGCTCGCCAAAGAGTGAACAAGAACTTGCCATAACAAATCCATTAAGATGAGTGATCCAGCATCCATGGTTATAGGCCTCTCTATTTTCTCTATCTGTTCAACCGAATGTATCGACCTCCCTATTCCCCCATGCATGCAAATTATCTTTTTTTCGATTAGTGCCGCAAGTGGAAGATGGTTAAAAAGTTGGTTGAAGCGGGTCCACGCCCAGATCCCGTCGTTCTCCCCCTGTTACATCGTTCAGCCAACCGTAAGAATCTAAAAGCTTTTTCACCACCAACGCTCTAAAAATAAATTCGTAAATACCATTCTTTCAATGCATTCAAGACGGAAACCAAAGAGTGCGTTTATGTCGGCAGCCTCGTGATTCCCACGTATCAAATGAACATTCTCAGGATATTGAATCTGAAAAAAACGAAGGAAAAGCATGGTGAATGAAGCCACATAATTGGGGTTGTAAGAGCATCTCCAACAACTATGCTAAAATAGAGATTTTTTGGTATATTTTTGCTCCAACAGCTATGCTATGTTTATGCTAAGATACAAAAAAGAAAAAAGAGAGAGAGGGGGTAGAAATCTTAAAAATTGGAGAAACGCTAAAATTCTATGCATAAGAGAGAGAAATAATATTTAATTAAAAATATTGAATATTTTAATGATATTGTTAATGGTAGATTGCTAAAATACAATTGTTCTTGGAGTTGGATGTATTTTCTTTTGAGATTTTAACTTTTGACACTCTATTTTAGAAAAATTATAACATAGCTGTTGGAGATGCTCTAAGTACCTCTCACCGGCTTACCTTTAAACTAACCCTAGTTTATAGCCTAAAAACATCGGAAAATTGCACAGAAACATCTAAACTAAATAAAACGTCCAAAATGCCTATACGAGCTCAATTTACTATTTTAAGATAAAACAGGAACTTTTACTTTCATTTTAACTAATTAGAAATAGGTTCATCCACATGAACGAATGAACAAAAGAATCAAAATATGATCCGGAAACGAGTGAAAGCAAGCAAAGTTCATTCTCTTAATTGAATTTCAATTAAACTCGGTCCCAATCTTTCAAGCATACCTTTAGAGCAAGAAGTAATGTGATCGTCTCCAAGCTGTGTTGTCCTCGATCAACATAATCGCCAAGGAATAAATAGTCAATATATCTGAGAGGCAGAAATAATCAGATTCAGCACAACCTTAAAACATATGTGATTTATGATCGTGGGACCAATACAATGGGGGCGCTCTAGAGGGTGGCGTCCACCCTTACATACTTCGTCTCATAATAAGTGTCCACAATTCTATTTCAGTTTGACCAAAATATCCACTTTCAAAAGCAGTACCTACTTTCCAATTCTACCCTTGATTATGAAATAGAGAAATCCATTACTCCCTCCATTAATAATGGTCAAAATTGTCACTTAGTTGATCAAAAACTGTAATAATTCCAGATTTCTAAAATTATGCGATTTTTTCATTGTGGACATTTATTTTAAGCCAGATGGAGTGAACAATGTCAAAATATTAAATAATTGTATTTAAACCATACGTTATGTCTCCGGCAGTAGAAGGAAATCCATATTCATCAAACAGCCGCATCAGATCGCCAAACTGTCCATGTAAATCACCGAACACTTTGATTGGAGCTTTCAACTGAAGAACCGTAGGCTCGTGCAAAAAGATTTGCTCAGCAGCATAACAGAGCTCTCCCACTTCATAAGAATCAAGAAAAAACCTCCTGTTACCAGGAGGCTTCCAGTTCCGAGGCCTAAGCAAATTAGATATGATCTGCAAAAAAGGTTATCATAATCTAAGAGTTACCAATTTATCATTATACTTTCAAGTATTTCTCTAGTGATTAAATCTAGTTGTTTATCCGTGTGATGCAGCGGGATGCAAGATTTTATGGTAAACGTAAAATAACTGAAAATTAAAGCATATTCTTGTTTAAAAAAATTCCAAGGTTTATATTTGAAAATCAGAAATTACCAACGGTGGTTGAACATGTTTTGCTAATTTGAAGATCCAGTAAAAGAACTCCATATATATATATATATA
>LUCG01254138.1:0-18291 GCA_001633085.1 Carthamus tinctorius
TATTTTAGAGAATGAAATAGGGATGCTATTGGAGCATTTTAGAGAACAAAATGTGGTTTTTCTTTAAAATAAGGATGCTGTTGGAGATGCTCTTAGGTTCTTAAACTTATAAACAAATATGATTGAGAGCATTCACAATGTACAGGTTTTTCACCAAGCTTTTTCATACTTTTTAAAACTTTTTAGGATCCCACCATTCTAAAAGTATGAAAAATGAATTTAATATTTGTATAAAAGTATGAAAAATAAATTTAATATTTGTATAAAAGTATGAAAAATAAAATAAAAAAATTAAGTTAAATATGAAGATTATTACATATATCAAGAAATAAAATTGATTAATAAATAAAACTGATAAAATACGAAACTTTTATAAAATTTTATCAAGTTAAAACCGATTAAATACGAAAAACCTATAAAAAAGCAGATCGTGCAGTTGCAAGCTATGACGCAAGACCTCACAAAAAACTCAAACGAAAAACCTCACCACTGTGTGAAAAACCTCCAAATGAGTTTTGCTTTTTGAAAAACCTCTCAAAAACTTTTGAAAAAGCTCTTAAAAAACACATTGTGGATGCTCTAGAGGTTCCACCACTATGAATGCTCTAAATAGGTAATTTCATTGTTGAGAGTTAAAAAATTAATAGCAAAAATTTGGATACTCTAGTTTACTATCAAATTAATAATATTAATAATATCAGGACCATTGTGAAAATATCATTTCAAATTGCATAATATGAATACTAATTGGTACCTAAATTCCGATAAACATAACATGTTTTGACTCTCAACTTTATTATTCTCGTATCATTTGTTCAAGTCAGTTACTATTTTGGAGGTGCAAATGTTTTACAAGGTGGAAGTAATATTAAACTTCACTAACTTCATGTTTTACGGAATAATGGCATTATTTATTTCAAATATTACAGTTGCAACTTCTTATAAGTACACATGCATTAGTCACAAAAATCATTAACACCATTAACTACGTACAACGGTCATGATTTATCTGGCATGGTTGGCTTTGTGGTGCTCTTACTGTAACTCTTGACAAGTTGACCTCACGAGTATGTAACGCACACCTAATTCTCATTTATTCCGTGATGTGGCATACTTGTCAAACTGGTATAACAATTCCCATATGGACCAATATAGTCTAGTGAAACCATGCTCCCACGGTGTCAGCAAACCACATACACCACGTGTCATAAAACAAATCATAATCAATAGCTAATAATTGCATGCAACCGATTATCTCACGTGAAGCGAATTTGAAGTCCATGGGCCTTAGAAGCTTCTTCTCACAACTACTAATCCTCGTACAATATTGTAATAGTAGGTTTAAAATATTCGATCCTAAAAAGACCAAACATACATCTTATAGCATACTGGTTGATTTGTTTACTTCCCCATATATTGACTAGTTCGAGCTAAGTTAGCAACCTAGCCTTTGTTTGAGGCTAAGACCATTGATTCTGATATTTAAATTGGTTCAAAATAGAATTCCACTATAAAGTTTGGTTAATCATGACGAAATTCACAAAGATATTATTTAAAGTCCAATCTTAATTTATTAAAACATCTTTGATAATTTATGCATAATTTTCCAAAACGGAGGAAAAAAAACCCAGCTTCAACGGATTTTCTATGTTAACGGTTTTAATATTAAAAATATTGATAAAATATTAAATAGTATAAAAAAAGTAATATTTTTTTTTATCCTTTTCTCAATAAAATCAATTGGTGGTATAAACATAAGTTAGATGTTGAGAGAAAAAACACACTAAAAGTCATTTTCTTCATTTTTAGAAATCTTCTCTATAACCAATTACGTTAAATTTTTGCAATCATCGTACAAACCCAAAGCCTATAATAATAACGGTTGTTTATATAATATCAAAATATGGAAGGGAAATTGTTATGTATAAGTTTTCCTTTTCGATATGCATATATATTATTTGGACAAAGTCGTCTTACCCTTTTACCAACTAAGCTACATGTCATTTACTTGAGAATTTGTCTTCTTAACGGTTTTTCAAAAGACCAGCAAATATACTAAAAACAAGACAAAACAACAAGAAGCAGAACCAAGATCAAACCGAAACCAAGATCATGCAACCACCAAACAAACAAGGATGACACCAAAAAAAGAAAAGAAAAAACAAACAGACGACGAAAGCCTCCAAAATGCGACATCTCCGGTGCCAAAAAATGAAAAGAAAAGGAACAACACCAATACGAAACAAAGAACTATGCCAACAAAGATGAAAAACAAGCACCGGCGGAAACCAAGATCCCCGGATAAATAAAACTATCAAGGAATCAAGCGCTTGTTACCTGCACCAACCCAACCTAGAAATTTTAAACTCCTTTGCATGTTTAGAAATCCATTAACATGTCAACAGATAAAGATGATAAAGTCTGTCCATTTATCGATTGTTGTGATGCATCCAATTGGAGTAGAGAGTACTTCAAACTAGGAATAGAAAGAGAACCCGTAGTTCTCTACAATTGAGAAACTCCTCCAAAGAACATGATCGGTCTTAAGGTTTTAATGCCCTATGCAAAAATGCTAAAAGATACCCCTATGACTATTTTTTAACCAACTGAAACCACAAAATGTACGATTTTTTTAAAAAGAGTTTGGAACCTAGCCAATCTATGTGAACCAACTACAACCCAAAATACCACCACGAACCCAACCACCATGCTTATAATAAGTCCCCAATCTGGTCCATCGGAGCCACCACTTCCACCGCTATCACCCCCCACCTTTAACATTAAGCTAACCGGAGCTCCACACAACTCTTTACCACCAACAAAGCTCGACTCGTGAAAAGGCTCTGACGCTGAGTGCTCGATGGAATCCTTCCAGTCAAATCGTTATATGATAAATTGTAAAGACCATAAATCCCATTCTTTCATAAGAATAAAATCCGGCTCTAGGCCCCAAATATATCAACTCAAATCAAAGAAAGATCAACTCTGGAGTATAAATCAAATCATTTTCTAAACAACCGAGAATATTAAGCTAAAAGAGTTCACGGCTATCTATTCAAAATAAAGCCTCTATCTTCATTGCAGAGTTTGAGGCATCTCACGCCTTCCCTTTGCCCTTACCCGATCCGTCGTAGGCCTGTTGTCCTGAAAAGCTTTTTGTTTAAGAGAAATAGCAAGGGTTACACCAGAGGACTAGTGAGATCCCTCGTAATTACATAGTCTTAATAATCAACATTCCTAATCAACATTCCTTCATGCAAAACTTTTCAGTAATTAAACATGAAAGTGATTTTCATGAATGCATACCTTTATAGCATGTGGTAGATTCTCGCCGTTAATCGCACACACCCACGATATCGAGAAAGGTTTGATTTCTCTAGGCCAAGAATGTTTCTCTTCTCTGGCACCCTCTTTCTTTTTCACGTATACATTTCACACACATACATACTAGTTCCTCCCCTAAATGGGCTTTTAGAGAGCCCATGGGCTAGAGTTCCACATTTTTTTTTGAACATGAAATTGAAAAGCCCACAATTAAATATCAACTATTTAATGGTCATGGTTATTAAATTTAACCAATTCAAATAACTCAATCTTGACATGCTCAAATGAACCATCCCCTCAAGTTCATCGATAAATCAAGATGAATTTCGTCATCCTTTAAATGTTAAATAAAGAGAGGATGATTTGATTGAAACCCGCCCAAGATTTATTTTATCAATTTTCAGGGGTAGATTAGCCTTTTGTAATTCGAGGAAAATCAATCTTTCTTGAATCTTTGAAGTTGGCAGCAAGTGGGCTTTCTGGTTATTTACCACCACAACTCGAAAATATGACAAACTTGGTTCTTATCGATCTTAACAACAATTCAATTTTTGGGTCTATGGATTCTTTAGGAAAGTTATGGTCCTTACAAACTCTAGAAATCGGGTCTAAGTCGCATGTAGATTTAGAAATTGGGCCTATCCCTGATTCTTCATGATTTAATATGGTTATTTTGAAGATTTAGATGATTTTTAGTACTTTGATTTGTTAGGATTCCAGATTGATTTTTACCATATTTCGTTTTTAAAATTTGTTTTAATGAATTAACATTTTGATTCGTTATGATTCCATGAAAGTATTTATTCATTATTATCTACTAATTTCAAGTGTTGCCGATCAATTACGTCTTTTTGCATTTCATTTTATTCTTTCGAGATGAATCGGTTATTTGCTTATGAGTCATTTTTGTGGAAGTGTTGAAAATCCATTCAAAAGTGAAAAAAAATATACAGTATCAAATCAAATATTCATTTTTTGACATAATTTTTTAATTAATTTTGTTCAAGATAGAAATGATTATATGTTATATTTATTAGCCGGAAGTATATTCTTATAAGATTGCTAATTGCGTAACACATTTCTATTTGCATCACTATAAGATTGCGTAATACATATCTTGATAAATAGATATTTATCGAAGTTGATTTTTGACGCAGTGGGAATGTGCGGAACGGATAGACAAACGTCAAATCCAAAAAGAAAAGAGAATTACAAGCGTAAAACTCAAAGAAACAAAGAGAAGTACTCTAAATCACTCCCAAAGAGAAATTGTATTAATAAATTGAACTGAAAAAACAATGAACCTTAACTATCCTATTTATAATCTAGACAACACATAATTAAGGAAAGTAAATAAACCTAAATACTAATCCTAACTTGGTAAATAAGAAAACTACATAATAAGGAAACTATATAATAATAATCCTAATTTAAATAACTAACATCATCAACTAATAAAATATTTAAATAGATTTATAAACGCAATTTTTTCCGAATTAATCAGATGCGTCACCCTGCCAGCGACGGGCTCGCGCGCGAGCTCAGCTATGTCTCGGCACTTGAATTTCTTCTTCTTTTCTGTCCTTTTCCCGGGTTTCCAAAAATAGTTAAAAAATCTCCGATACAGCTCGAAACCGATCTGTATCAATTTTGTACCAAGCCAAAATTGCCAACTAAATAACTAAAAACGAAAATTTGCAAAAGATATCCTGAATATAAAAAGTTGATATTGTTGTGATTGTTAAAGGGGTAGAGAGTAAATAAGTAAAACTTGGGGGTTTGGGTAGCAAGATCGTAAAAGTTAAGGTCATTGATTTGGCAACCACGTTAAATTTATACAGATTGTGTAATTCTTTGGGATTTCATATTTTGACGAAAGATGAAGAAGATCAGATGGGCCCAAAACAAGGTGATTTCTTGAAAATCTTATAAACTGAATATTAATTATGTGTTGATTATTTATCATTTGGCTTTGATCATCTGCAATAGTTTACTTCTAACAAGTTTCTCCAGTATATGGAGACAACGTTTGCTTAATTACCTATAGAATTAGGGTTTAGGGTTTTAAGTGTGATCCTTTCTTGTAAGTGGGTATTCTTGTCCAATGAATTGGATTAGAAACTTCTAGAGTTTTGGTAATTGTTTCATTGTGTGTATAAGATGATTATAAGGGTGGAGGAGGGAGTGGTCACATTAACCATTTGAAAAAGGAAAAAAAAAGAAGAAGAAGAAGAGAGAGAGAGATAGACACGGATTAGACAGAGAGAGACAAAAAAGAGAACTTTCACCGCAGGGGTGGCCAACCCGGTGGGATCTCAAATTGCACCCGTTAGGGGTGGGGGTGGTGTTCACCGTTCCACCCCGCTACCTCGTCAAGCCTTCCCCGCTCATACCCACCACCATAAGAGGGTGTTTGGGAACACTTTTTGATCTCTGAAAGGGCTTTTAGCCAAAAGTACTAATTAAGTTATGGTGGTGGTAGAAGAAGTTTTCAAAAAAATATTTGGATTAGTATTTGTGGTGGTAAAAGCCAATAAGTCAGTAAATTGTTTTTTAAAAAGTGTTCCTATTAAAAATGAGGTATTTGGAGAGAGGGGGTATCAAAAAACCAAAAGCCAAGTCAAGTATCTATTAAAAGTGTTTGCCAAACACTTCTTCTAACTTATTGGCTTTTTGCAAAACCAATAAGTCATTTTCAAAAGCACTCCCAAGCACCCTCTAAGAAGATCCTTTTTCTTGTTTTATTTATGTTATTTATGTTCATTTATTTTAGGATGTCCTTCGTAATCTGGGTTCGTATCCGCTGGAGCTATTCCCGGATGAAATTCTTGTTATTATTCTGTCATCTCTTCCTATTAAAGATGCAGTAGCCAGCAGCTTGCTTTCAAGAAGATGGAGGTATTTATGGTGTCAAATAGATCGTTTACTTTTTGTGGACGAAGGAAGATGGAATTTGAGTTGTATTGACCACATTGTTCATCAGCATAAGAACCCCACCATTGACAAGTTGAAGATTTGTTTTGATTTGGACAAGTATGCCAAGGGTGCGATGAGCAAATTGATTAAGTTCGCGATTTCAAAAAATGTTCAGATGTTAGAATTGAATTTCGTGAGAAACAACGGAACTGGGGAGAACAATTGTTTTCCCGGTCAAATATTTGATATAGAATGGGGGTCTTGGTTGGATTTTGTGAGAAACAATGGAATTGGGGAAAACAACGATAAAATATCTGCTAGAGAATCTTGGTCTTCGTTGAATCGGAAATTTCTCAATGTTCCAATTATGAAGATAAAGTCTCTCATCTTGAACCATGTTGATGTGAATGATTACGGCCTAACGAGAATTCTGAGCAATTGTCCGGTTCTTGAACATCTATCCATTGTTGACTCCCGCAAATTAGTGAAACCTGAAATCCATGGAAAAGACCTTGCGCTGAAAACCCTTGTTATGAGATCATGTAATGTACTTGAATCCATTGAAATACTCGACTCAAATATTGTGTACTTCGATTTCCAGGGTTCACCGATTAGTACTTTAAGACTCGATAATCTACAAAAGCTTGAAAAGATTTGCATCAGTAAAGGGTGTTCGTTGAAGAAGTTTAATCATGTGATGTCCCAGATATCTTGCAGCGTACCATATCTCCAAGTTCTTGAGTTGGACCTGCATGGTTTTCCGGTTAGAGTTAATGACATTTCGTAAGGGGGTGAGGCTAAATGCACCCAAAAAGTTACTAAATGCTGCTTTTTACATTCCCAATACACAGAATGACCTGATTTTGACATAAAGCATGGTGCATATAGCAATCCCCTTCGTAAGGTTGTATTTTTCCTTGTTTAACATGTTAGTGACATTGCTTAAATCTTTTTTTTTCCAGGTTTCTATATTGCTTCATCCGTTCTCTAAGCTACAAAAACTTAAACAATTGATCGTCGGCGTTGTAGAATTGGATGATGAGGATGATCTTCTTCAGTTGACCCCCTTGGTAGAAGCTTTTCCGAATTTGCAGAGGCTTAGAATTAGGGTACATGATCTATCTTTAGTTCTTAATTGAAGTGTTATTTATATTTTGTACTTGTTTGGGATTAAAAGCGTTGTTAACATAATGGTTTTGGTTGGATTTTGCATCAGAAAGTATGTTGGTTTGGACCATGGAAGACGAGTAGGGAAGTAAGGAAAATAGCTAAGAAACCGCATCAATGTCTTGAGGTGGTGGAGATAGACGACTATCACTGCGAGATCAACAACTTTGAATTGGCTATGTATTTCATCCAAAATTGTGTTGCACTCAAGAAGCTTGTGATCAAACCATTCATGGAGCTCGGTTTTGCAACAAACGAAATAGCCTCGAAGAATAGATATAATGCACGACGCCAGTTGGAACCAAGAACACCTGCTGGTGTGGAGTTGGTAATACTATGATTAAACTATTGCTATTCAGTATCAGCTAGCCAACATAGTTAATGAGAACGGGCTTCAAAATGAACGAATCCGAATTGATTGCTTTCGAGTTGTTGGAATTTGTTTTTGGTTTTATGTCTTGATTATTATCACTTTATTATTATAATTTTTAATTATTGGATTTTAAAAAGTCATTTTCTTATCTTCTCTAAACTACCAACCATGTTAAACATTTTGCAGTCATAATCCAAACCCAAAAGTCTAATAATAATGGTGGTTGTTTAATTAATATTAAAATATAAAAGGGATATTGTTATGTACAATTGTTCTCTATATGCATATGTCTTTTTATGGTATTTTAGATACCAACGAATATACTAAAGACAAGACAAAACAATAAGAAACAGAACTACTCAGGAACCAAGCCAAAACCGAAACCAAGATCATGCAACCACCAAACAAACAAAGAATTATGCCAATAAACATGAAAAACAAGCAACCTATCAGTGTTGTGGTGGAATGGATAAGGCTTGGGAGGTTCATAGCACCTAACATGGGTACAAATCCCTCAATGCGCAACCTGTGGACATTTACAAAGAGGCATGCTTTAGCCCTGATCTTTTCGGGGATTAGTCGGGCCATAGGCCCGGACATCCTTCCAAAAAAAACATGAAAAACAAACAGTAGCTCCCCAACGAGAGACCAGAAGACTGGATAGATTAACCGTCAAGTCCTTGTCCTTGAGGGCTGTAATCCAGCCAAGACAGCTTGCGAGCTACTTGAGTCAGGCTCGAAAATAACCGGAATCGACTAGATGTGAACCTAGTCGAGCTCGAGCTACTCGAGCAGGGTTTCGAGTCGAGTTCGAGTTACAAAATACTCGGCTCGTCAGGCTCGCGAGCCTTATCGAGCTTGTAGTATATTACCTATTTTGTCCTTTTATGCATAAACAAATTACATTTGTACCCCTTAGTATATAAAGTGTGAAAAAAAACCTAAACCTGTACATCTTGAATCTTAGTTTTATGTAGCAAATGTTTTTTTTGTTGTTGATGAAAGTGGGTGTTAATAATTTTTAAGACACAAACGAGTCGAGTGGAGCTCGAAAGTGGCTATACCTGCCACGAGCTTGAACATGAAATTTTAGGCTTGGCCGAGTTTCGTGTTTGAGAGTCGAGCTCGAGCTCGAGTTTGGCACTGTGTCGGTTCGACTCGGCCCGATTACGCCCTAGTCCTTGCACAAATCCAAACGTAGAAAATTTAAAGCCCTTTGCACGTTTAGAAATCTATCGATAGTTTAGAAAAAATAGCTCCTTGGGGAGCAAAGGTATAATTATCGATGGTTTAAGTCACTTCCTCACAACAAGGGCAAATAAGGGAACACATGCCTTTGTCTTGAAGGCCCATCTTAACCGGAATCCATTTCCATCTGAAGCATCAAATGAAAATGCAAATTTTCTTGGAATATATACAAATACAAAGTTAGAGCATTTTATCAAAAAAGGAAAATATCAAAAATCAGAATACAAAGAGAAAAAGATTATATTTAGTTTCTCATATAAAAATTATATCAAAAAATTATATTTAGTACCTCGTCACTTCGTGTCGAGACGTGTGCATGAGTTATATGTCATTCAAAATAAAAAAAAGAATATTGTGTGTTGATTATTTATCATTTGACTTTGATAATCACGTTTAAGTGATTTATAACATCTTTAGTTTGAAAATTAAATTTTACTTCTAACAAGTTTCTCCGGTGTATCCTGAGAATGTTTGCTTAATTAATTACCAATAGAATTGGTAATCGTTTTATGTGTGATCGTTTCTCGTTCAATGAATTGAGTTAGAAACTTTTAGAGTTTCGGTAATCATTCCTATTGTGTGTATGTGATGAATCTAAGGTGATCCTTTTTCTTGTTTTATTTCTATTCACTTTTTTTAGGACGTCCTTCATAATCTTGGCCCCTATGATTAAATGAGCCGATTGCCAGATGAAATTCTTGTTTCTATTGTGTCATCTCTTCCTATTAAGGACGCAGTAGGCACCCGTTTACTTTCAAGAAGATGGAGGTTTTTATGGTGTCAAATAGATCGTTTACTCTTTGTGGACGAAGGAAGATGGAGCTTGAGTTGTATTGACCACATTATTCGTCACCACAAGAACCCCACCGTTGACAAGTTGAAGATTTGTTTTGATTTGGACAAGAATGCTAAGGGTACGATGAGTAAATTGATTAAGTTCGCGATTTCAAAAAACATTCAGATGTTAGAATTGAATTTTGATAGAGACCGTGGGTCTTCGTTGGATGGAAAATCTTTCAGTGTTTTGGTTACTGAGATGAAGTCTCTCAAGTCTCTCAAGTTGAAGTGTGTTGATGTGAATAATGAAGGCCTAAGAAAAATTTTGAGCAATTGTCCGATTCTTGAACATCTATCCGTTATCAGTTCTCGCAATTTAGGGAAAGCTGAAATCCACGAAAAAGGCCTTGCACTAAAAACCCTTGTAATGAGATCATGTAAAGTACTTGAATCCGTAGAATAACTTGATTCAAATATTGTGTCATTCAGCTGCGAGGGTTTATTAGTTTATACTTTAAGACTTGATAATCTACAAAAGCTTGAAAAGATCTGCATCAATAATCTCTATTCATGGAAGGAGCTTAATGACATGTTCCGCCAGATGTCTTGCAGCGTGCCAAATCTCCAAGTTCTTGAGTTGGAACTATATTGTTTTTCGGTTAGAATTAATGGCATTTTGAAAGGCTGTATTTTTCCTTGTTTAACATGCAAGTGACACTGCTTTAATCTATTATGTTTTCAGGTTTCTGCATTAGTCCGTTCTCTAAGCTACATAAACTTAAACAATTGATCATCGGAGTTGTAGAATGGGATCTTCTTCACTTGACTTCCTTGGTAGAAGCTTGTCCAAATTTGCAAAGACTTACAATTACGGTACATGATCCATCTTTAATTCTTAATTGAATTGCTATTTTTATTTTGTGCTTGTTTGGGATTAAAAGTGTTAATGGTTTTGGTTGTATCTTGCATCAGAAAAGTTTTAGACTAGGGAAGACGAGTATGGAAGTAAGGAAAATACCTAAGAAACCGCACAATGTCTTGAGGTGGTGGAGATACAAGGCCATAATTATGGGTTTCATCCAAAATTTTGTTGCACTCAAGAAGCTTGTGATCAAACCATCTATGGAACTCGATTTTGCAACAAATGAAATAGCGGTGAAGAATTATGATGCGTGATGTCAGTTGGTAATACTTTAAAATTATCATCATTCAATATTAGCTAGCCAACATAGTTAATGAGATCCAAATTCAAATGTATGAGTGTTGATTGCTTTTAAGCTGTTGGAACTTGTTTTTGTTTTTATGGCTTGACTATTATCACTTTATTATTATAACTTTTAATTAATTGGATTTAAATTATAATAAGTAATCTTTCATTATAAACTATCTACATGTTCATGATTTAGAGTGAAAAGTATATCAATTTTGTAGGAAATTGGAAAGGAAATGATTCCTGTTTACTTGCTTTTTACCTTTTTATTGCCTCGACGTGCAAGAAACTCTTGCCTCCCTAAGAAGTGAGTTACTTACCAATAACATTTAAGCGTTGTGCTAGACTTTCATTTTCAATTTGTTTTCTCTTTGCATCAAGTGATTGATATGGTCCTTATTGAACTCACAAGTCACGATCATAGTTAGGGGGTTGTTTGGGATTTTGCTTATTTAAAACAACTTATATTTATCTACTTATTTGCTTATTGTTGGTTGAAAAAGTGAAAATCTTTTAACTTATTAAAAAACTCATTATTTATTGATTGGTACCAACTACCAAGATAAGTCTTTTATCCAAACATTTAAAATTGTTTATTTATTATTTCAATAAACAATAATCAAATAAGGAGTTTTAAATAATCAATGTCTTAGGTAATCGATTTTAAATAATCCTTTAAATATAAAAGATTTTCCTTGTTTTAAAAAATAATTAAAGCCAAAGATTTGAATCGGTTGATTAACACTTGATATGGGTTTCTCTTAAACCCGCTGTTTTACTTTTTATTTATTTTTGGCTTGACATATTTAGCCCTTGAACTTCAGTTTCTATCAATTTCAGCCCCAACACCAAATGATTTCTTTTATTTCATCATATCTCTCGTTAAACGTTTTATGATAAGTGCTGTTACAATGACATATTATTTTGACATTTCTCTATAGAAAAAACTATATCATGTTATATTCAATCAACTCTACTTATATTTTCAGAAAATCCCCACATGAGATACATATTGTTTCGATTCAAAGATAATTTATAATAGTTTTTTTTTTTTTGTATAAAGATTCACTTCCTACATTCAACCTTAAGAACGAATTAAAATAAGACAAGATTAGTTATTTATAAAATATAAGCATAATTAAAATAGATGGATACGTTTATTTGAGAAAAATATTCTATTAAAATAGTCTAAACGACAAGCTTAATTCAAAATGTTGATCCACTAAAAAAAAGTTAGACGGGTAAACTTCTTCAAGAAAAACAAGATTCTTGAAAACAATCTAGGGCTAAAATAGTACATATGTTGAAGATGTTGTGATTATTGTCGTTGCAAGGTTAATTTGGGATTAAGAGTTAAATTAAATTCATCCATTTTTAAAACGCATCTTAACTATCAAATATTTCTACCTATGATAACTCATATTGTCAAATCGAACTTGGGTAATATGGTTGGGTAAAAAAAAAACCCCCCCTTTTGCCTAAACATTTGATTTACAAAAGATTCCTTTTGTAACACCCCGGAAACGCCTTGTCAAAGATTCTTCTATCTCTCTATGAAGATAGATTCCCTGCTATTTATTGCTTTGCGTGTCAAGTGCGAGATTTGCATCGAGGAATTTCGTATGAAAGGTTGTCTATCTGAGACTATCTATCCAGTCTAGTACGATCGATCCACTCATTTAGTACAATCTCTATGTTAAACAAAAGTTTTCCCTTACCGCTTGACCACTTCCATTTTTTTTTTGTTATTTTGTAATCTTTATGATACGATACTTCTAGTTCAACAAAGATAAATTGATTAATCAACGGGTTTAATTCCGGATATATACAAACTATAAATAAATATATTTATTAGGAATGAAAATTGCGAAGATATCCTACATATGAAAAGTGGATAGTGTTTTGATTGTTAAAGGAGTAGAAAATAAATAAGTAAAAAACTTGGTAGCATATTGTTCTTGAGTGTCATTCTTTTGGAAGTGTTCCAGATTTCATTTTTTATTTTGACGAAGATGAAGATGAAGAAGAAGATTGGGGAACTGATTTCATCTCTTTTGGAGAAAGTAGGGTTGGCTCAAAACAAGGTGATTTCTTCAAAATCTAATGAACAGAATATTTTGTGTTGATTATTTATCGTTTGATTTTGATAATCATGTTTAAGAGGGTGTTTGAATAACCTTTTTGAGGTTCAAAAGTGCTTATTGACTTATGGTGGTTGAAAAAGAAGTTTTTAAAATAAGTGTTTGGATTAGCTTTTGTGGTGGTAAATGCCAGTAAGTCAATAAGTTGTTTTTCGAGAGAATGATTGGCTTAGTCTGTTAGCTTTTTGAGGAGCTTTTGTATCAATTTTATCAAAAAGCCAAAAACCCTTCTCAAAAAGTCATAAATTATGACTTCTTAAAAATCATGTTTGAAGCTTTTGAAAAAGCACTTTTGGGTTATCCAAACTAGCGCCAATCAGTCAAAAAGACTTTCAAAAAGCTTATCCAAACACCCTCTAAGTGATTTAGGGCGCGTTTGGTTTTGGAAAACTGTTTTCATTTTCATTAAAAAACGTTTTTAGAAAATGAAGTAAATCTTTCTTTTTCCGTTTTCTATGAAAATGTGAAAACTTGTGTGGTTGATATGGTGGAGTTAAAAAACACATTTAGAAAATTTTGGAAAACTACTAAAATCAATATTCTAATTTACATAGAAGTTAGGAAACAGAAAATTTTCATTTTGTTGAAAAACTTTGTAAACTGAACGAACCAAACACCTTTTCTACCAAACACACCTTTAACGTCTGTAGTTTGAAAATTGAATTTTACTTCTAAGAAGTTTCTCCCGTGTATCATGAGAATGCTTGCTTAATTACCTTTGTAGAATTGGTAATCGTTTTATGTGTGATCGTTTCTTGTTCAATGAATTGAGTTAGAAACTTTTAGAGTTCGGTAATTGTTCCATTGTGTGTATGTGACGATTCTAAGGTGATCCTTTTTCTTGTTTTATTTATGTTCAATTTTTCTAGGACGTCTTTCATAATCTTGGCCCCTACGATCAACTGAGCCGATTGCCAGATGAAATTCTTGTTTCTATTTTGTCATCTCTTCCTATTAATGACGCAGTAGCCACTAGCTTGCTTTCAAGAAGATGGAGGTTTTTATGGTGTCAAATAGATCGCTTACTCTTTGTGGACGAAGGAAGATGGACTTTGACTTGTATTGACCACATTATTCGTCAGCATAACAACCCCACCATTGACAAGCTGAAGATTTGTTTTGATTTGGACATGTATGCTAAGGGTACGATGAGTAAATTGATTAAGTTCGCTATTTCAAAAAACATTCGGATGTTAGAATTGGTTTTTGATAGAGACCGTGGGTCTTCGTTGGATGGACACTCTTTCAGTGTTTTGGTTACTGAGATGAAGTCTCTCAAGTCTCTCAAGTTGAAGTGTGTTGATGTGAATAATGAAGGCCTAAGAAAAATTTTGAGCAATTGTCCGGTTCTTGAACATCTATCAGTTGTTGGTTCTCGCAAACTAGTGAAAGCTGAAATCCAAGGTAAAGGTCTTGCACTGAAAACCCTTGTTATGAGATCATGTGATATACTTGAATCTATTGAAATACTTGATTCAAATATCGTGTCATTCTATTGCGAGAGTTTATTACATTGTACTTTAAGACTCGATAATCTACAAAAGCTTGAAAAGATCTACATCAATAAACTCTATTCATGGAAGGAGCTTAATGATATGTTCCGCCAGATGTCTTGCAGCGTACCAAATCTCAAAGTTCTTGAGTTGGAGCTATATGGTTTTCCGGTTAGAATTAATGACATTTTGGAAGGTTGTATTTTTCCTTGATTAACATGTAAGTGACACTGCTTCAATCTTTTTTCATTTCAGGTTTCTGAATTAGTTCGTCCATTCTCTGAGCTACAGAAACTTAAACAATTGATCATTGGAGGAGTTGTAGAATGGGATCTTCTTCCGTTGACTTCCTTGATAGAAGCTTGTCCAAATTTGCAGAGACTTACAATTAAGGTACATGATCCATCTTTTGTTCTTAATTGAATTGCTACTTTTATTTTGTACTTGTTTGGGATTAAAAGTGTTAATGGTTTTGGTTGTATTTTGCATCAGAAAATTTTTAGACCAGGGAAGACGAGTATGGAAGTAAGGAAAATACCTAAGAAACCGCATCAATGTCTTGAGGTGGTGGAGATAAAAGACCATAATTCTGGGATCAACAACCTTGAATTAGCTCTATACTTCATCCAAAATTGTGTTGCACTCAAGAAGCTTGTGATCAAACCATCTATGGAACTCGATTTTGCAACAAATGAAATAGCAGTGATGAATTATGCTAGATATAATGCATGACGCCAATTGGAACAAAGAACACCTGTTAGTGTGGAGTTGGTAATACTTTAAAACTACTACATCCAATATCACCTAGCCAACATAGTTAATGAGAACCAAATTCAAATGAACGAATCCGAATTGATTGCTTTTGAGATGTTGGAATTTGTTTTTATTTTTATGGCTTGAATATTATCACTTTATTATTATAATTTTTAAGTATTGGATTTTAATTATAGTAACCAATCTTTCATTATTATAATTTTTATTATTGTAGTTTTTGATTGTATAAACTATGTATGTGTCCATGATTTGGGGTGAAAGGTATATGAATTCTGTAGGAAATAGGAAAGGAAACTGACATAGCAAGATCTTGAACTTGTTACATGCTCATGAGTACAAATGCTCTCTTACCATTAGCCTCTTTACTTGCTTTTTACCTTTTTATTGTCTTGACATGCAAGAGACTCTTACCTCGATAAGAAGTGAGTTGCTTACCAATAATATTTAAGCGTTGTGCTGTGAATTTCATTTTCGATTCGTTTTCTCTTTGCATTAAGGGGGTGTTTGGGATTGCTTATCATTTAAAACAACTTATGTTTATCTGCTTATCTGCTTATTTGCTTATTTGCTTATTTGTTGGTTGGAAAAGTTAAAATTTCTTATTTGTTGTTTCGACCAGCAATAAGCAAATAAGGAGTTTAAATAAACAAATTCTAAATACCAACTAGGTGATTGATATGCTCCTTACCAAAGTCACAAGTCACCATCATAGTTTATACCCCATGATCTATTCCTTCGCTAACAAATACCCTTCTACTTTTGGGTGTTTAAAGAAACCATTTGAAAGATTGTTGTGAAGTGATTGGTTGGAGGGTGTACTATCACCATATTTTTATATATGAAGAACACCTAATTAAGGCCTTGTTTGATAAACATAAGCTTGCTTATTTTTGTACGTACATGTTTGGATGGACAAAAAGTAGTTTATAAGCTATCTTCTTGATAAGCTAGTTGGATGTAGCTTTTTGGAGTTTTTTGTAGTTTTTTTTCAATTATACTCTTGTTAATATTAATTATTATACACCAATATATCATTTTTGTCATTTTACATACCTATAAGTTAGTTTTTGTCAAACATAATTTGTCCATAAGTTAGCTTGTTAGTTAAGAGCTAGCTTTATCAGCTAGTTTGCCAAACATAGCCTAAAACTTGATAAGAAAGAACATTTTTAATCTACTAGTGTTCAATACAAAGTATTTGGTGATCAATAATTTTGGGTGTGTATTTCTTTTGACAAGCAACCTCTAACTGATGATTTAATCTCCTAGCTATTTTCTATTTTAAAGATTTTAACATGTTAGTAAAATATTAAATAGTATAACAAAATAACTTCTTTATCCTTCTCCGATAAATTCAATTGGTGCAAACAAAAGAGAAAAACTTAATCGAGTTTTTAGAGAATTTCCTAAATTTGGAAAAAAGATAAAAGTATCCAGGTTCGAGTACAGACATTAGCATTCTATGATCAGACTTAGTCTCAGACGACTTTTTAGAGGATTTTTTAAAAAAAGATTACCTTAAATTTTTTGCAATCATCATCCAAAATCCAAATCCAAAGTCTAATAATAGTCATGGTTGTTTAATTAATATTAAAATATAAAAGGGATATTGTTATGTACAATTCTTCTCTCTATATATAGTCTATATGCATATGCATTATTTGGACAAATTCATCTTATTCTTTTGCTAATATTAAGCTACATGTCATTTATTTGGGACTTTGTCTTCTTGACGAGCTTTTTGAGATCAACGAATATACTAAAGACAAGACAAAACAACAAGAAGCAGAACTACTTGAGAACCAAGCCAAAATCGAAACCAAGATCATGCAATCACCTAACAAACAAAGCCGACATCAAAAAGAAAAAAACAACCACATAAACCAAGCCTCCAAAATGCTACAACTTCAATGACGAAGAAGAGAAAAAGGACAACACCAATACGAAACAAATTAAGAACTATGCCAATAAAGATGAAAAACAAGCAGTAGCTCCCCAATGGGGGACCAAAAGCCTGGATGGATTAACCATCAAGCCCTTGTCCCCTGCACCAATCCAAACCTAGAAATTCCAAAGTCCTCTACATGCTTAGAAATCTATTGGAATATTAAAATCTTGAAGACGATAAACTCGTTCCATTTATCAATTGGACCCATACTTAGAAGATTCACTTGTTGTGATGCATGGATTTATCCAAGTTAATTTTGTACCAAATTAAAATTGTTAACTAAACAATTAGAAATGAAAAATGCAAAGATATCCTAAATATGAGAAGTTTGATATTTATTTTGATGGGTAAAACAGGGAATAATTCTCAAAGTTTCGTTTGTTTTACGGTTTAACCCTCAAAGTTTATTTTTAAATGGAATAATCATAATGTTTCATTTAAATGATGTTTTAATCCTCAACGTTTCGTTTGTTTTACAATTTAACCCTCACAGTTTATTTTTAAATGGAATAACCATAATGTTTTATTTAAATGATGTTTTAATTATCAAAGTTTCGTTTGTTTTACGATTTAACCCTCAAAGTTTATTTTTAAATGGAATAACCATAATGTTTCATTGCCTTGTTATTTTACCCATTATCTTAAATTTTTACCTATGCTTGTCGGTTGCCTTTTTAAGCTGTAAGTCATTACCATATAGCCCCTTACCCTCTAAGTGAATAAGACACAAACAAAAAGTACCAAAACCCCCTCAAAGAACTAAATAAGCTGTGAATAAGCCATTTTTATGTCTGTTTGGTAGTGGCTTAATGACAGATGTGAAAAAAACTTGTATTTTTGCATAAAGCTCCCACTAGAAGCTTACTGAATAAGCCACTTTGAGGATTAAAACATCATTTAAATGAAACATTATGGTTATT
>LUCG01254159.1:0-19909 GCA_001633085.1 Carthamus tinctorius
AACATGGGGCCGTAGCCGAAGTAGGAGCAGGAGCAGGAGCAGGAGTTACAGCAGGAGCCGTAGTTGGTCGAGAAGTCGAAGCCGTAGCCGTAGCTACAGTCGCAGCCCTGTAAGGCGTGAGAGACGGCGTGAATCCAAATTTGATCAGATAGAAGCCGAGTTGCCAAAAGCAGCTCCTCCTGAAGCAGCAATTGTGGGTGAGACACCACCTTGTCCGATCCCAGCCCCACCAGATGCGGTTGATGGAGCCTAAATTAAAGTTTTAGTCTTTATTTTTATGTTATGATTTGATGTTGGTTTTGATGGTTAGTATTAGAAGGAAGAGGGTTTTGCAAATTGAAGTGGTCATTTACATTTTATGTGCTTTACTTTACTACCATTCATTTCAATCAATCTACCAACCTTGAACTTTAAGTCTGTTTCCAACTAAAAACAACAATAACAAGATCCTAATCACTTTTCTTTGGGGGTATAGTTTTGTTTCACAAGTGTTTTTTTTTTTTTTGTTACTAAACTATATTCTTGTTGTGAGTTCCTGTAGTTTGCTAATTTTTAGGGATTTGTTCTTTTCATCATCTAATAATGGTTATATAAAATCATAGCTTTGAAATAGTTTCAACAACAATGTCTCTTGTAATAAAAAGTTTACGTACATTTCAATATATGATTAGAATATTGTAACGGGTTTGGTAAATTAAAACTCAAAGTTAATTAAATATATATACTAATTAGAAATTTAATATATTAAGATATTTATTATTATTATTATAATATAAAATTTAGATTTTAGTGTGAGCTTATGGGTTAATGGTTTTTATTTTTTTATCTTTTTTATATGTTGAAAGATGCTACTATTTTAAATTTGAAGTGGTTGGGTTCGAGGTAGGAAGGAAGTTCGTAAAGGGTGTGTTTGGTATGCAGAACAAGGAAAGACATGATAGAACATGACATAACAGAACAGTTGTTCAGCGTTTGATAAGACATGACATGGCAGGAAGGACAGAACATGACTGATTAAATGAACATTTTACTTCTGATGAGATTTTTAGTGTTTTTTTATACCTAATAATCAATTTAAATGAAAATTAACAAAAAACAAAAAACTACAATCCATGCATCAACAAAACTATAATCAAGTATATAATTAAAAATCATAATTTGCAAGATAAACAGTAACAATATACATTATTAGTTGTATTTTCGATCGAGTTTAGGTTCGGATTTTAACAATATATGTTTTTTTTCCTATCAAATTAGTAGAAAATAGAAAAAGTGTGCAACAAAAATTTAAAAATGAACAAATATATTTTAAGCAACAAAATTTGAATAAAAAAATCAAAAGAAAATTTTACTCCTATATTAGATATAATAACTACAAATTTAAAATTAACCTTCGTTTTACATGCTTAATCATTAAAGATTAAAATTAATTCAAACGCTAAAATCCAAATTTCAAATGTTAAAAATTAAATTAAACACTTAAACTAATAAAAATATATTCAAACATTAAATAACTATATTAAAAAGTTACAAAAAATATTAATAAAATGTTTTATTCGGGTTTCGAGTGGGTGCGAGTGGTGGGTACGGAGACCCTACCTAAACCAAGTAACTCTTCAAAAAGTTGAATTTTGAAGATCGAGTTAGATTGAGTTATTTGGATCAAGTAGATTCGGGGTTTTTTCGGATCGGATTTTTGATTTTTTGGATTTGGTCAAGTTTTACTCACCCTTAAGCATGAGACAATTATCATAAAAGAGAAAATTAATCTGTATTTTAAGAGGTATAATGATACATCTGATCTGTTCTACTTAGTTCCAGGGGGCAGGATGGAACAAACTTGTCTCACTCTTGTTCTACTTAGTTTTGATGTGTCTCACATATAAACCTGCCAAACATGAGACAAACTTGTTTTGTTCTGTCCTGTCTCGTTTACCAAACGCACCCAAAAGGAAATGCCATGGACATTGGAGGACGAAAAGCATACTTCTGTTAAAGTAAAGGGTCTATTTTTGTTATTTGGTCTGTAATATAAATACTTCCCCCAAACCCAAACTAACTCCAATTTCAATCCGACCTGTTCCAGTTCCGGTTCCGGTTCCGAGGTTCTCCGTTCTCCGGTGATAATAGCTCCTCCGATGATACTGCTGCTGGTATGCTTTGCTTATCTCAACTTTGGTTACCTAAATTGTTTATTTCAGTCGAATGTGTCTTAAATAACTTCCTCAGTTTCCGTAATTTTGAACAAGGGTTTTTCTAAGCACCACTATCTTTTCGCTGCTTCACTTTTTTATATCATCTGCTTTCTTATTGCTCAGTGTTTTCTTTCAAAGCATTTTCTTTCATTCGTAATTTTTTTTTTTGAATTGGTGTCCATTTCTTACTTACACCAATATCCTTCTTCTGCAAGCTATTATAATGCCCTAAAAGTTGCAATTGGAGGTACCAAGAGGGGATAGATAATAAATGGTACAAAAAAGATTGAGTTTTTAGATTTTTTTGAACAAGAAATGATTTTGAACCAAACCCCTCTCTGTTCTTCGTTTATCAGCAAAGACTTGTTCAGCTGTCTCCATTTTTCCACATGATACATATTGTCTTTCCATTACGGTCTCTTGGAATTATGAAGCCAACTGAGGCAGTGGTTTGTGTACCATAAATTTTACATCTTCTTGGTTGCTCACAACTCACCTCTTGAAAGTTGCTTCTAGTCTTGTTTAATCATCTATGTATATAATAACTACCACTTTGGCATGCAGTGCTAAACTGCAATATGCTACCTGTAATAATGAACATGTGTTTCAAGAAAATCTTATCTCTATTGCTGACTATTTGATGATTGTCTGATGGGATGCCGTGAAGCCTGTACATCTGTTTAAAAGAACAAATCTGCTGATTGTTTGGCTAAGAGAAGATGATTAAGAAGAATAAAATGGACCTACCTACTAAATCTTGTATGGGATGTCTGTATAAGGTGGCGATTGAGGTGCACGAGCCAGGGGAGAGGCCGTCATCTCTATCATTCTCTGATTTCTGATAAACTAAAACCCTAAAATTTCCTTTTATCAATTCTCACGGCACAAACTGTCTCATGCCAAACTTATTACTAGCAATTTTGTGAGTCTCATAGTTTGATCTGAGATTATGTTTCCCTTATTATGAATTTTATGTGTTTTCCGGAAGCACCGAAGGAAAATGTCTCATCTCATGTTTCATTACTTTAGAACCTTGACTCGGTCATCAATTTGACTACTAAGCAGTGCTTATGAAGCAGTTGAAGAGTTGTCATGTCAATTGTGAGCCCTGCGGCCTTCAAACCATTGATTTGTGTCTATGACAACAAACCTATCTGTCTTGGTAGATTGTGAACACACTGAATTATCACTTGGCTTTCCTAGAATTAGGAAGCATTCGATGCTTCAATTTCAAGCATAACATCTAAAACACATGTTGTGTCTTTCTCTTTAATGTCAGGCTCTAGAGTCTGGACTATATAGATGTTGTCCAAGTTCTGTATATCCTCTGGTTTTTATTTACATTAATACTATTGTTGCTTTTGCAGATATTTTAAAAGGGCTTGGTTTGTGCAACTTGACATCATCTGAAAGCTATTCTTAAAGCTTGTCAGCTTCTTTTCATGTGAAGATGGTATAGTAAATCACCAGTCAGGGACTTCGCATGATCCAGTATAGTGATTTTAAATAAAAATTTTGTTGCTTTAATTGTGCAGTATGAAATAACTAATCTATCAGATAGCGACAATGAGCTTAAGCCTGAACCTGGAACCATCACCAAAGTAGAGGCAATAGATTGCAATGGTTTTCCATATGAAAACATGTACTCAAGCCATAGTAGGGTATGGTTATTGTTTCCTTTAATTATTGTTGTTTTTGTATGCTTTTAATGTTTACTATTTTTTTCATAACCATATATCTTGTATGCCATATTGCTGCGTTCATTGCATTAAATTTAACTTGTATGCGGGGATTATGAACAATATTCGTGGGGATTTTGCAAGTTGGTAGTGAGAGTAGAGGATGACAAATACTGTCTTGAGCAGCTGATTTACACCTGTACAATTAGTGATTGCTTGTTATTGCCCATCAACGATTATATTATATGATTCAAGGCATTTAGACGGATTAGTAAAGATCAGCTCCCTGATTTCTACCTTAGTTGCATGTGAAGTATCTTAGTTTGTGCTTGTGTCCTAACCTCAAAGGTAGGAAATAAAAAAGAGTGCACTTGATTTTCTATTACATGAAATGATTTTCATTTTGTCTTTCCTAGTTACATTCACTGTCATTTTAAGTTGATCACGTTCACTGTCGTGTCTTACATGGTCTGTAAATAAGAACTTAAGGTCTATGAGATAATAGTTTGACCTATTCTATGAAAGCATAAGTGCATTAAGTGCTTTGCAGCTGGACATGAATAATAAATAACATGGATATCTATGCGGCTATAATCGTATAATATTGTTGCATATTTTATGTTACTAAGTTCTTTCAAGTGTGTAATCATACTTCCTGTTGCCCACATCTCCTCAAACTCACCCTTTTCAGGACAATGGTGCAAGCTCATCTGGAAGCAATATAAGATCATCCCTCATTGGGATGGGATTCTCACTGGATCTTATTGAGAAAGCCATCAGACAAAATGGTAAGTCTAGCACAAACTGGGCTACTGTATGATGGCATGTGGTTTGGGAAATGTTCGATTTTTATCTGACAATAAAATTTTATTTCTGTAATGTAGGTGAAGAAAATATGAATTTATTACTGGAGACTCTCTTTGCATATTCCGTAAGTGATGAAAATATACCATCAGTAATTTTTATGCTTTTCTGGGGGTCCTTAATTGTTATCAGCTTTTCTCTACTTGTATATTCTTAAAATAATGCTTCTTCCATCCATGTAAAATGCCACTATTTTCATTTTAAGATGTCCCATCAAAATAGCATTTTTCATTTTCATTTTTCGTCAAATTTGCAGTCTTACACATATATGCATTTTTGTTACAAATTCAAACTAGTGATTCTATGACTTTTGCTTCTTAAGATCCCTACACTTTTTCATTATTGAAGGCATCTTAAAGATATGAGTAGCAGTCACATTTTCTATTAAACAACTTGCACAGTCCAATGTTGCAACTTGAAATGGTACATATCCAATATTCTACCAAATAACCCTCGACTCCATTTGTGTTGGATATTGGGTTTTAAGTCTAGACACATGAAAAGACGACAGCCATTTGTAAAATACTTTATACTTCTTTTACATTACTTTTACTATTGATGGCCTCAAATAAGATAGTTGGGGTGAAAGTAAGGAGCCTTGATGGGACCTTTTACAGGTTTCATCGGGTTTTTAACTGGTTAAGGACTGGTCCCAGGGTCAAAATTTTCGACCAAAATACCATAATGGGCTTCCACCTATAACCGGCCGTCCGGCCCTTGGGCCAGGCCTTTTCGAGCGGTTCTTTTTAGGACCGATCCCTGGTCCTCACTAGTCCAAAAATCAGTTAACCGGTCATTTATGCATCGGTAAGTGTGGCTGTAGGATAGTCTAGGGAGTAAGGAGCATTCACACCTCCAGAAAATGGAAAAAATCAAGGACTGTCTTGATAGTTTAAAACCTTCTTCCAGGCCATGCTGAATAACCTAACATATCACCAAGATCACCCTTGAACAGTAAGGTCTTTAAGAGTGTTCATGTGGATATTGTTCTTTACCTACACTCTGTATCTTGCTTTTTTAGTTTCTTTGTTGTTTTCTTTCTCTTTGTTATGATTGTCATTTCTCTCATTCTTCTTGTTATTACATTTCTTTTCTTGCTTCACCCTTGTCTAAACTCATTCATTGTCATTTCTCTCATTCATTCTTCTTGTTATTACATTTATGTTGGTCATATCATTAGGATAAGGGTGCATGACATTTTGATTAAGTAATCGTTTTATAGTCTTGAGAGTTCAAGGATGGGATATGAATGATCTTATTATCTTAACGCAATAGGAACTTCAAACATCAAAGGCCAGATCATTGCATTCTGCTAATGGCTCAGTCCTGGACAGAGATGGGGAATTAGCTCAAGGTAGCGGAAAAAGAAAGGTAAACGCTACCGCCTGACCTTGTAATCTTTTTTCCGCAGGACAGATTCTTACTTTGAGAGTTCCCCCTAACAATTAATTGTTGTTCTATAATAGTTTCTTCTCGGTTTCTGTATATGACAACAAGCAACTTTTTCTTTATTGTTAGAAGGATTTTCTCTATTGGTCTTTCTTTCTTTCTGTTTCATCTTTGTTTGGACACTTACTATCATCAACATATTTAATGGTGTTCTTAGTAAGCGAATTAGTTGTATACTGTTGAATTCCCTGAAAGCAACATTGTATGTGAATTGAACAGGCACATCTTATATCACATTCAGAATCATCTGATTCTCTGGATTGCTTATTCGGTGATGAGAAGGATATAAGCAGTCGCAGCACCGACCCTACTACAACTATTCCCTTAAAAGAGGTGAGTCTATGCTATGGTGTCATTTATATGCATAGAAAATGGTTCCTATATGGCTGATAATTAAGTCTTCGTCTTAGTTTGTTGTCAACTAGAGTTGAACCTCTGTAGGTCTCGAATATGCATGCCTCAGACTTGAATAAGCAGTGTCAGAAAATCACACACATAAAAACAAGTGCACCAAATGGGTACGTGCAAGCATACCAAGTGCCAATTTAAACCACAAGTTGCATATTGGCAAGTCATCATGCCTAGTCTATGATATTAGTAATTCTTTTGAGTCTAGTAATGTTGGTTTGAATGGATAAGATAATTATGTGATGGTGACATAGTACAACTGTACAAGAGTTGGTATCGGATAAAACTTGACAATTTAATTTATAATATATTTTTCATGACCAAGGGAAATTAATGTCTTCAGTAAAGAAATAATAAACATATGCATAATTTGATACCTTTAATAGAATAACAAGCTTCTCATTTACTTGTAGAATTGTGATATCAAAACCAAACCAAATTTACCTTCCCCTGGAGTAGGGTCTGGTTGTATGATGTATGCAGACACCCCTGGGGTAGAGCATAAGGCAATGGAAAAATCCCTAGGGTAATATAAACAGTAAATAATAACAACAGAGACAATAGATGCAGGAAGAACACTGAAGTGAGAAGAGAACTAACTAAAATACCCAGACTCGATATCCCCCTACTCCAACCCTGGCAGGGCAATGTTTCCACTCTGACTACTTTCTACCCCTCCCCCATCTATAGTAAGTTAACGACTATGCCCTATAAAAGTGTGATAACACTCGGATGATACCTTTTTCTGGTTTGGATATGGTTGACTATCTACTTCTGGCACCAATAGTCTTAAGAAGGTCATTGCTATCATGATAATTCCATTTAATATGTTGTCTTGGACCCTTCATGTGATGTTTATGATTTTTTTTTCAACCTATGCAGGACCCTGATGAGTTTTGCAATGTTATTGAAGACAAAAAGGCATCTTTACGGATGATGAACTTCACTATGGAGGAAATTGAGTTTGCAATGAACAATCTTGGTATTGTAACTTCAGTTGCTCTAAATCAGTATAAAACAAATTTTACCAATTTATGCTTTTTCTGCTATGTTATTTAATTCAATATTTCAATGCTACAACAACATGATGCCTTGTTCCGAACTAGTAGGGTCAGTTTGAATATGAGAGCCCTTGTTCCTTTCTCCACTCATATAGCAAAAAGATAATGTGGCATGTAATGCAAATATCATTTTGTGAATGTTGACAGGCGAAGATGCTCTTGTTGACGAACTTGTAGATTGCATCTTTGCTGCTCAGATGGCCAGTGCAGACGATTCGAACAAGAGACCTGAAACAAAGAGCGAGGTTTCTCAACTTTCATTTACCATGAGTTTCTTTTGTTGACCATTTTATCATGTTATTTTACTTATTAAAAGGATCATTGTATTTGTTGAAGCACTGCTTTTTCATTTTTTTTTATATAAACCTGTTTACTCATCTTTTCAAAATTTGGACTTAATTAATTCATTTTTTAAAATGGGTCCTAAGAGAATTTTATGAAATTCATCTCTTGTAGAGTAATGCTTTCATTTTCCGGGAGGTAGAGCATTCATACATTGCTTAGTCGACTCCATTAGTTCTTATGTTGCATAACATATTTAGTCCCGGGAATGGTGTTGATTGCTTGTGTCCATCGTTATGATTTCTTATTCACTATTTTGTATATAAATCCATTGCTCTATTTTCTTATAGTGACAGCATTGCTCATATTTCTGCTCTTACTTTCCATCTTCTACAAAGAAGAGTCACATTTATCTGGGAGAGACAAATCGACTATTTATTAAGCTATACCTATACTTGTTGAACTTATATACTTATTCGTTGTAATTTATCATTTTTTACCGATGTCCATTGCTATTAACATTTGGTTCAGAAATAGTTGGTCTCACTCTCAAAAATAACCATGAAACCTATGATTTTCTTCTTTTTCATGGTTTGTTTTTGTCTAAGGAGGGTTTGTATAGCTAAGTTGTAGCGGTAATCAGATACAGAGAAAGGACCTGGTCGCTTTCTATCATTTAAAGAATGAAGTTGCATATTCATTACAACAAAATATCTCCCTTTTTTTGCTGATGTTTTGGAAACATGAGTTGTTGCATACACAAATTCTAAGGTTAGAAGTATGTCATTTATGCAGTGATGTGCCAAGATTTGGCATACACCATATTTACTTGTTTATCAACAAATGTTGCATGTTTTGCCTGGACTATGTATATACAAGTCATATTATTTGCTTAAACTCTTATTCAGCTTAAAAATCAGCAGGATGTCACCACTGAGACCTTGTTTGGGACCATGGACAAGACACTTACACTGCTTGAAATAGGTTTCTCCGAACAGGAAATTTCTGCAGCCATCGAGAAGTATGGTGAGTATATCTTGACATTATTTTACATTTTACTAAAGTTGGATTCATGCTTCAAACTTGAACATCATGGGAAACCAGGTTTGTGTTTATATTTATTTATTTATGTAATTTATAAGGGAGGATTGAGTGGATAAAAACTTGCACATTGTGGAATCCAGAATGAACTTGTAAGTAATAGGTCCTGTTTTGGGGTGGGGTGGGGTGGGGTGCAGGTGAATCTTTCTTAAGATGTCAAGCCGACATTACTAACTCAAAATTGCATGCAGCTTGATTCACTAGGAAAAATTTAAATATTTGATTTTGACTTCTAATATTAAAAACTTAGATGTGCTGAATTACTTGTATAAACCACCCGAAGATCTTATGTTGTATTGTGTTCTTACCATATTATCCAATCACCCAGCATGCATCCTTATTTTCTTTGTATGCTTTTGTTTTTTTCTTCAACATGAAATATTTATGTTGTTTAGTTGAATTTTGCAGCGGCATCAATTTATCACAGCGTCCATAATTGAATCAGCAGTTAAAATATTAGCCATTTTTTTGAAAGATGTTACCATTTGACTAGTCTTATATCAGGTTCGGAGGTGTCCATAATGGAGCTTGCTGACTCAATTGTTTGCGATCGGATGGGTGGCCCTTGCATCAAGACAGAAGAGGTTGTCTTTTTACCCAAGTCAGGATCTCATTTCTTCTTGTTTATTCAGTCATCAAGGGGGAGCTAAGTGATGGAAACGGCCTCTTTGAAAAATGCAATCACGAGCATATTCAAAGAGGCTTTGAATCCTCACAAAGCCCACCCTTGTATTTTTCTACTTCGTTAGCATTGTTCTTACTTGTAACAACAATGGACGTGTCTTGACTTTACAGGATCCCTTTACAGCTTTTGGAGACAATTCCTGGATGGCTGGAAGTAAATTCAAATCTTCGTCCATGGGGGCAGAAAAAGTCTTGGATGCCAGTTTTTATAGTAATTTAGCATTAAGAACAGAAGAAAGTAGTCAGGCTGCAGCTTCTCAGATTAGAGACTTTGACATAGCTGACAGGTGCAAAGGAAAGCAGCCAAAAGAAGAAAATGGTGATGAACTGATTGGTTTACAGAGACCAAAACCGGAGTTCGACGATTTGAATGGTTATGCTGGACCAGCATCCACTGTACCAAAACCTCCAGTGAGTTCCAAGGTATTACAGAGACAGCTCAAGTATAGAGCAAGACGTATGGCTGCAATCGGAGTGCCTAAACTGACCCAGCCTGTTTCATGTAGCAGTGTGGATCAAATGGTAGCCAAAGCTCCGTTATTTTTCTACGGGAATGTTATGAACTTGTCTCAAGATTCATGGGTCAAAATATCTCAGTTCTTGTATGCAATCGAGCCTGAATTTGTCAACACTCAGTTTTTCTCAGCGTTGAGTAGGAAAGAAGGCTATATACATAATCTCCCAACCAAAAACCGTTTTCACATCCTGCCAAAGCCATCGATGGCAATAGAAGAAGTGATGCCACAGACAAAGAAGTATTGGCCATCATGGGATACAAGAAAACAGTTGACCTGTATTAATTCTGAAACTATTGGAATTTCCCAACTCTGTGATAGGCTCAGAAATATATTGATCGATTCCAAGGGACTACTATCTCTTGAACAGCAAAAGAACCTTCTTCACCAATGTAGGACCTTGAATCTCATGTGGGTGGGCCGTAATCGACTAGCTCCCATTGAACCTGAAATGGTGGAAAGGATTCTTGGGTACCCAATGCATCACACTCGGGAAGATGGGCTGAGCCTAGGAGAAAGGCTGCAATCTCTGAAACACTCGTTCCAAACAGACACATTAGGGTATCACTTGTCTGTTTTAAAGTCGATGTTTCCTGAAGGATTAACCTTGCTTTCAATCTACAGTGGAGTTGGAGGGGCTGAAATTACTTTGAACCGACTTGGGATTCGTTTGAAGGCAGTTGTCTCAATTGAGCCTTCAGAGACGAAACGTAAGATTCTGAGACAATGGTGGGAAAAGTCAGATCAGACAGGGGAGTTGGTGCAGATTGAAAACATCCAGAAGTTATCAAGCAGTAAGCTTGAAAGTCTGATCAAGAAGTTTGGTGTTTTTGATTTCATCATATGTCAAAACCCATACACATATGCTCCAAAAAGTGTTACTATGGCAACTGCAGAAACTGAAAGCTTTGCAGGATTGGAGTTTTCGTTGTTTTATGAGTTTGTTCGTGTTCTGCAACGAGTTCGGAGTGCAATAAAGACCAGGTGATTGTTTTATTTCAAGAAGCTTTATAAAGAGATAGATGATTGTGTAAAAGATGTTAATTATAGAAGGTTGGTGTTTACTATATATATGCAGTTGATGAAGTTTGCTGCTGTAGAAAGAATCCTTCCATCCATCCATCCACCTGAAAGAAAGGTATATGTTTCTTTGTTGTCGATTCATCCATCATCTTTTAGAAGGTGGTTAGTAGTACTTATTAGTAGGTGATATGACTTGAATTAGAAATCTTTAGATTTCTATATTTGGACGTAATTATCATGTCAATGCATTTTTCTGGTACATCATTAACTTGTTTCAAATAAGCTTTTTGTTTCTTTTCCAACAAAATATTACTAATTTTATATCAAACCACAAAATGGCTTTCTGTCAAAGTTTGTTTAAAAAAGTCTTGTTTTTCCAGGCTCCTTCTTTAAGTTCAATTTTTGATACTACAAGTGTAAGTAGTTATTTTCGATTTTATTTTATGGATTTGTTTCTTTTAAGATGTTAATTACGAGTTCTATGGAGTATTTGGGCATTGTATAATATAGTAAAAATATTGTATCAATATATTTACATGTGAATATGTTGGTATTGAGAGTTTTCTACCAAGTTAAAAGAATTATGGGTGGTGTCAAATTAAAAAGAATAAAATATTTTTTTTGTTTAATTAAAAATTAATTATTTAAGATTATTAGTTTTCTGTCATTTGATAAACTCTTTGAGCTTTCATTTTAAACAAATTGAAAGATTTTCTATATATTGTTGATGTGTATACAATTAATATTTATAAATTATAATTTTGCTTTTAAGAAATAAAACTTGAATAAATCTAGACAAATCTTTAGGGGTGGCAATTGGGTGTGTTCGGGTTGGCGGGTCAAAAACGTCAATCCGTGACACCACCGCTAATCGTGTCAGACACGGGTTGGGTCATAAACGGGTCACGGGTTGGCGGGTCTTTCAACTAATGGTATATAAAACAAATAGCTTAGAATCTGTTTTTCCACAAATATTTGGACTTAGAAATGTTATTGATGTTAGGGATATTTGAACACTGAAAATCAAAATGTTATTTTTATTATATTAAAAATATTTAAAAAAATAATTAAAGATAAACAGGTTCGCAGGTCAACCCGCCAACCCGGCGGGTTAACCCGAACATGACTCGCAAAGTTGACGGGTCAAAAAACGTCAACCCAAACCAGTTCATCTTTGTGTCGTGTTGGGTTGATGGGTTGTGTCGAAAATTGCCACCCCTACTAAATACAAAATATTAGGGAATTATTGGGTTTCTTTTGGATGCACAAAACTACAATTTCATCTTAGCATTTTGTCAGCATATCTAAGGGCATCTTAACAAATTCTTTGGTTTTTTTCTTTCTAAATTTCGTTAAAAAGACCTACTAAAAACTAAATCTCTAAACAAAATTATAATCATATTCAACATTAATTATAATATTAAAATATTCTATTTATCTATTAAAATAATATTTCTTCCTCCAAATATTCATTTTTAAGGATTCTTATTGGTGTTCTCACTTAGTAATTATTTTCGGGTTTTCTCCATATTTAGAGAAAAAAATCTCTCATACTTTATTCATTTTAGAAATAGTTTTGGAGATATTGTTGGAGCGGAACATTTCATTCATCCATATTTTCTCAATTTTGAAGAAGTTGTTGAAGATGCTTTAAACATGTGTCTATTTATTAAAGTCTTTTGAATATAGGCAAAATTGATTTCACCCAACCATCTAATAAATATTGGATTATGCTAATGAATCGGAATTTATCTATTAGATATATAAGATTAATTTTATCATTTTAATCCAACTTTTCATACTATTAATCCACAATTTTAATCATCATATGAGATCTTTTACAAGAAAGAAAGGGGGGAGAAGAAAACAAGGATAGGAAGGATGGCATAATTTTTAAGAAAATTGAGAAGGATAAGAAGCGAAAATACAAGACTTGGAGAGTTACATATGATATATGATTTAGTGTTGGATTTTGGTGAGAAGTTGAGTTAACAAGAGAAGTGGTTATCAACCGTTGGATGAGAAACAAACAGATGCACATACACCGAGATAAGATGCAGCAGATCAATTCCCTTCTAAAGCGTAGTCAATCGGACGACATGAGATTAAAAGTGATCAACAGTTCAGATCCGCTTCTTACATTTCTCACACGGATCCGCTCCTTACATTTCTGACATTAAATACAATCCTTGGCCATATGAATTGAGGAGATTGTAAGAAGTTTGAACAAATTAAATGAATTCAGGAGATTTGAAAAAGAAGCAGCGTTTAGCATCTCCATCCTCATAAACAGACAAACAAACACTTGGTGGATCTGACTTTGATTTCTGCCATAAACTCTATGCATAGATCTCAAAGTGAAATGTATTTAACAACATATAACATATGTAGTTATATTGAGGGATCGATAAATATGAGAGAGAGAGAGAGAGAGCCTCATCACGCAATAAGGATGGGCGGTACTCGTACACCTAGTTAATTAATTCATCCAAGAACACATCATATATGTATGACTGACTGATTCTATACAGTAAGTATTAATAAGGGACCAAAAACACTAATAACTAACTAACTGCAGCCATATTCAATTTTATCTGATATGGACTGTGGCATGCCATCTTGTAAACAATCAATTGGAGGTATGGTGAGAGTCTCCTGCACCCCATATGCATTCCAACAAAAGGGATCATCCACCAATTCCCCTTCAAACGGCAAGAGCTCAACCTCGGACATGGTTATGTTGGTGCAAGCAACGGTGTCACTGCAAGCAAAATGGATGGGAGGGCTGCGCACATCGTACGTTCCCTTTATGTTCCTGAAGGAGATGTCTCTTACATACACGGCCGACGTTTGGTTGGCGCAGTTTTTGTTTGAGCAGTAGTATTGGTCTATGATGACACAGTTCCTCACATTCTCCATTTGGATGTTCTCAAATGCGATCCCTGTCACGGACCCAGCCCCACCCTGCCATGTCTTGATGCGAACCCCATTATCAGAATCATGGATGACTGCATTGCGTACTGTTATGTTAGAAACACATGCCTGTGAGTTGTGCACACCAAGGCTCCCAATGCTGCACCAACCATAAACATAAACATAACATAACATCCTTTATTAATAATCAGTTTCAGTTGATCAATCTATGTAGATAGATGATGTGAATCATTAATTAATTACCTGATGCCATGACTAGGCCCACAAGTGACACCCTCTATATCAACATTTACACAACCAGGTCCAATTGAAATGCAATCATCCCCTGAATTCAAATATAAAACAATTCATTCATTCTAAATCTAATTAATTAATTAATTAATTAAATGAGAGAGTGTGTGTATATATATATACCATTTCCTATCATTGAATTGTAGATGCCGACAGACTTTGTGTTCTCAATATGGATTCCATCGGTGTTGGGGCTAAGTTTAGGAGAAGAAATGAAAATTTTATCTATGAGTACCCCTTCACATCCGTCAAATTTCACATGGAACATTGGACTGTTTTGGATGCGTAATCCACTCAATGCCAAATTTGAGCTCATAAAGAACCGAATTAACTGAGACAAAAAAAATTAAACACCTTAATTAATTACAATCACATAATAAGTAGTCAGTCTTCCTTGTGAAGAAGTAATTAGTACTTACTGTAGGGCTGTCACATGGTCCAGGTAATGTTGAACCATTGGGACCCTGAAACAGATTACATTTTGTTTTAAATTAAGATGATGAATATATATATATAGTAATGTAAAAAAAGAGGAAGGTTGATTAATTATTACCTTATGAGGCTTGCAGGGGAGTTCCCACCAATCTTGGCCATTGCCTTCAATGGTACCAGTTCCGGTCAAACTCATATTATCAAGCTTATAGAACACCAACCACTGTCTAGGGCTGTCTTTCTTAGGCCAACAATCCGGACCAGCTGGTGGCATTATCACCCCATCTACCTATACATACATATTCCATCATATCCCAAAAGGCAATTAATTAACTGTTAGCTACAAATATTATATATGTATGGAATTATTAATAAAAAAAGAAGAAGAAGAATTAATCTTATCTTACTTGAAATACAAGTCCTGGTTTGCAAGGTCCAGAAAAGATTGTAGAGGTTATGATGAAAGTGCAAGCAGAGGGTACTAAAAGAGTGGCTGATTCAACTGCACAGGCTTCCTTCCAAGCAGCAACAAAAGCAGGTGTATCATCTGTGGATCCATCTCCAATAGCACCATAATCTTTCACATCAAAAACACAATTAGCAGGAGAATCATCATCATCATCACCATCACCTGGGCTGGTTACTGGATCAGAAGAAACAGGGGGTGGGTAGAGGGCAGCAGTAGGAGGTAATTTCTTGTGGAAATGATACCTTGCTTGCGAACAAACTACAAGGAGCGAAAGTAAGAAGAAGATGATGTTCATTTTTATGAAATATGTTTTAGTCCTAGTCCATAACAAATGGAAGTTGGGAAGAGAGTAGCAGACTCTTGTCATTTATTTATACTACTACTTACTCAAATAAATAAATAAATAAATAAACATGCAATGCAATGCAACAGGTGTCAATTCCAGGATGGTTTAATTTCCTTTTTTGTTTTTCTTTTCTCTTAAACAACAACAGTACGTACGTACCCATCATCAATCATGCTTCTCCTCCACATACACATACACATACACTTACCTTATCGAATCATTGGTTATTAATCTAGCTTTCTCATGTATGCTTATTTCCCAATTATTGGTAAGGTAATTAATTACTTTGGAAATACCCCCTCAATCTACCTAATTATTAATGTATATGTATGCTAATGAATTTACTTTACGAATACCCATTAATTACATTACACCACATAATCAACATCAATCAATCGAGCGACTTTAAATACCTTACATAATAGTTTCCTATGTTTTGTTTTTATACATATACACACATTTGCAAAATCATTCACCCAACCCATTTCCTACTTATTCTATAAAAAACGTGATTTAATTATTTATATACAAGAAATAAATTACTAATTTGCTTTTTATAGTAATTATTAATAAAAAATGTTCTATTCTTTAGGGACCTTTTTTTTAATTAGAAACCAAACATTTACTTAAGTGTTTATCTCTATATTAAAATTTAATTTATCAGGTAATTAGGCAACCAAAACGGTATCATATGCAATAATTTAACGAGTAAAAGCTTACCAGATAAGAGTTGTTATACTCACTTACCAAATAAGATTCTCGATTCCTAACATTCTAATCTTTATCATCTACATTGGGTAAGGTAATTGATTTGGTAGTAAACGAGTCTTAAAAAACCGTCCATCATGTGAAACATTTTATTCGTCATGATTTATTATTAATTTTGGATTTCCAATAAAACTTTGATTAATTTATAAAGTTTAAAGAGAATACAAGGAAGAAAAATGAGACTAGAATATACGTAGTAATAAAAGCAGGGTAGGTATTTAATTAGATGCCATTTGTATTTTTGTATGTCAAGTGGAAGGGATCTCACCTTTTGTGATTAGTAGCATCAACACATTTAAAACATATATATATATATATATATATATATTGGTGAAATAACTTTGGTGGTAAAATTTAATTATGTTAAGTATTTGAATTTAAAAATAATGAGATAATTTAAAGTATATGCCATGAGTACGTAATATATAAATGAAAAGGAAGGTGCAAGTAAGTGTATGCATGTGTATGTAGATTAAAAAAGGAAGGGAATGTATATTGAATATGAGTGGTAGGTTTTGGTTTGTTACAATGAATTCGTCATGTTGTATATGATGTTACATGTTTGTGGTGTAGCTAGAAAACGTATATATAATATAATATAATAAATATATATATGTGATGTGTTAAATGCTCTATAAAAGCAGCAAATGTATATATATATATTCCTTTTAAAAAAATGAGCAAGTAAATAAGTAAGTAGTAAAGTGAAGTCCCCCCGTGACACTTTGTTGTTGTTTAGTTTAGTTAAGTTGTTTGTGGGTATCAAAGAAGGAAGGATGGTATTGATTGGGGTAGGGACATTGGAATAAATCCAATCACGGGTCTTCTTACTACCATCCATCCATCCTCACAACAACAATTATATATGCAGATTAATAAACCTATGCTTATGCTTGGTTACATCATCATTTTATACATATTTCATTCATGGGAATTAAATTAATACATGTTAACACTCTCTATCCAGATCAATACATATACTATCAGATGGAAAGGATCACTGAAATGGAACTAATGTAAAAAATTTAATTAAGGTGAAGCCAGGATTGGGATTGGAATTGGGTAAAAAGAATATGAGAACCTTATATAAAAAAAAGTTCAAATGTAAACGAACATGAGGATGAATCTCAACCACTCATCCGGTCAATAAATGTGGTTTTGATTGGGTCCCCTCCTTTAATGATCTCCACCCTCCCATGAATCGTGTCAATCCTCCGTGATCCCATCCACCGTAACCGAAGATGTGTGCCTGAGATTCATCCTCACGTTACAACCAAAATTGAGTTCACATTTGAATCTGACCCTATATGTATATATATAATAAGGTGAAGGTGAAGGTGAAGGTGAAGGTGAAGGAGGAAGTAATTAAAAATGTTTTAGTTGAAATATTGTAAAATGATTGATAAGAATCATTGATTTTGTCACATACTATATCAGCATATGCATATTGGAGAGCAGTTGTTGGGTTTATAACTAATTCATGTTATTTATTTAAAAGAAAAAAAGTAGCATACAATTAAGGAAGGAAAGGCAGATCCATTTTAATATGACAAACGAGGTGTATATAGATATATATATATAGAAAAGTTCAAATGAGAAATATAACTTTTTAAGAAAATATGAGGACCAATCTCAACCACTAAATCTTCTTGTATCACTGCAGTATGCATTTACATACCTTTTCTTAATATTCTCTTTAAACTAACTAGAAATAGATGTGTTTTTTGTTTATGTTTTCATATCTCTCAAATGATTTTGCTGTTTTACTACCTTTATTGATATGCGTGATATATATAATATAATTAGTATTGTACTTGCAACATTTGTTTCCTCGTGAAATTTGATGAGTGTAATAATAATAATTAATATTGGTTGCCGACTTGACATATAAAATAAAATAAAATAAAAATTGTGGATCTATATATATATATATATAGGTAGGAGGGCAAATAAGAAGAGAACACGTTATGTATGTATATGTATGTAAAATAAGAAGAGTGAGTGAGTGAAGGGAAGGGGAAATCACGGGTGAGTGTCTTTTATTGTCACGGAGCCACAACACAAGCAACCAAAAATAAAACTAAAACTTTCTTCCAACTTCCAACCCCCCCTCCTTTCCCTTTCTCTATTATTCTTTTCTTTCATCCACTTCCATTCATTTAATATATATATCATTTCCATTTAGGGGCGTCTGGGATTGCTTATTTAAAGTTGTTAGTAGTGTTTGGACGGAAGGAAAAATAAAAGACTTATGACTTCTTGGCATCGTAGATAAAGAGATTTTCATAAGTCATTCAATTCTAAGGCCATCCTTTATGCTTGGTAAAACCCTCTAAAAACTAACTTATCAGCTTATTGCATTTTGGTACCATCATAAGTCAATCCAAACATTTTTTTATAAAACTCTTTTTTGACTCCATATAAGCTGATAAACACTCTTACAAGAAAGCATAAGTTGTTTTACATAAGCAATCCCAAATACCCTCTTAATCAATCAGTATGGTGTGAGTAGCATTGGGTTCACATGGGACCAACATGTTTTTGTGAGACTCCTAAGACCAAACTTTTACACTTGAAACTTCACAACAAATCATTGTGAAGGTAAAAAACCTTTGAACCTCCACACACCACAACAAAAATACCATGAAGGTTACATTCTGTGTGTTTTGCTATGAATTAGTATCAAGTGTAAAAGTTTGATCATATTACAAAAACATGGTGGTCTCAGACTTGTATAACAAGGTCGGTCAATATTAATACCAACGGGCTTCATTCAAAGCCCATCTGTCAGCCCACCTATCATAAAGATTTGGGATTGGAATAGGGAACGAAAACAAAAAGATTTACTCAACACAAAATGTGCAAATTATCCTTCCGTTCATATTCTCTCCTTTGTATTTAACTTCCTGCATACAAAATTATACTAGAAAGAATTATCTTTCTTCCTTTTAAGTATTGATATTTGTTTCCTTCATGCAATTCTTGTGAACCTTAAACCAAAGTAGTCAACAATCAACATACCTAACCCCAATGGGACAGCTTACTGGTTAAGGCCCAAGTTCGAATCCGGGGGTGAGCAACCAGGGGCCACTTTAGCTCTCGATAAAAAATTACCAAGGATGTAACCTGGGCAAACCCATGTGAACCTTATAAAAAAAACAATCAACATACCTTTTGGGCTCTGATTTGGAAAAAAGACTTACCAACATTTTCTTGTTTTATAAATTGTTCAAAATGGAATGCATTATAGGTGTTAATGAAATCCTTCAATAAGGAATTTAGGGTTCTTTCTTATTGGGTGGTTTCTAAAGTGTAAAGGGTGACTAGTTTTTGAATAGTCTTATGTTGTTGGAAAATGATAGGACCTTTTTATGTTAGATAAAATATGAGTCGGTGTATATATATATA